>JAUJEN010000436.1:0-88953 GCA_030448925.1 Citrus cavaleriei
ATCGGTATTACTTCGTTCAGTTACGTATTGCTGAGTTAATCCGATTCACTTCTTTCTACCTGCAGCACCTCCACATGATTTACTTTAACCGATATAGGTACATTAAGCCTTGATTTGTAAAAATAAATTTATGATTACTTATACATTTTTCGCATAATTACATTTCAAATGTTGTGCGATGGAAAACGAATAGTTCTTGGGAAGAAATCCAAAACAATATTCTTCTTTTGCTTGCGATTTTCACGCTATTTGCCTCGTGTCTTTCGCTTTCCTTATGTACCGCCTCTGTATTCTTCTTACCCGTCTACTAATTGTACTCTCATTCTTATTTTCTTACTCATATTCTCATTTTTCCACCCTTGGCCATGTGAAATCTAAACAAAATTTTCTTTGACCACTAAAACATGGGAACCTTATTGCTACCAATAATTTCTTAATTTTACCTTTGATTACATAACAATCATTTTTTTTCAATATGGTACAATTTTTTTATGTTGATTTAACTTGAGAGTAGAAGATTTCAAGATCTAAAATTCTAAGTCTTGGGGTCTTGCCTAGAGGTTAATAATTCTTGGAGATCAATTGCTTGAAACATGAATATCCCTTGCATGTTCAAATTTTAAAAGTGACCTCCTTTTAAATATCGTAGGTAATATGAATCACTGTTTCCTTTCAGTCACTGTTTGAAATAATACATGTTGTGAATTTTCAGTCCAGGATTCTGAACTATAACTAAGCTCTGGAATTGGATTAATTAGGGCGTTAGATTGACCTTTACCTTATTTTATTTATTCATTTATTTGCTACGCATGGTGCTGTTCCACAGGCCCCAGTCCGGTTCCGCACTTAGTTTCTATGTAAGCATGTGTGTATATAAAAATTGCTAATGTTAATTAATTAATTATTTTATGAAAACATTAATTAAAGTAGCAATTAATTTTACAATTTCTCAAGGATTGCATGAACGGTTATTGTTATTGGTTAAGAGATTAACTTTGTCATTCGATCTCCCAATTTTTTCCTTTTAATCCCCAAACCAAATTTTGCTAAACTAATAATTTATATCAAATTATTATAATTTAAATATGATTTTCGCTTCAAGAAACACTAACAATAAAATATAAGAAACCAATAATGTAAACGTATAAGATAAAATAAAGATAAAAATTATGGTTAATTCAATCTGCCAGCTTAACTATGTTTTAATGGTTAGATTATTTTTAAAGTATATTCATGAAAATATAATTGATAAACACATGCAATACTACAGTGATTATCTAAATATGCTTTTCAACAAATATTTCAATTGAATACAATAAACTGGGGAAGCAAAGTGGAATCGAGCTGATTTATTTAGATTAAATTTTTATGAAATTTTATTTATTTTAGTTTTTGTGAATCGAGGTGATTTCATTCTGTGTGTTCTCGTATAATCAATCCAGTACATACATATTTTACAACAGCTAGTTTTCATTTAACTTGGGAGTATTCATCACTTCAATTTTACAGGGTCCATGGGACCAAGAATAGATTGCGAAGATTCCACTTGTCGGAACCCGTGAAAAGTTCAGAAGCGGGGACTACAAAGGAACAATGATGCCGAAACTATTCTTAAATCGAATCTCTGTAAGTGCTGGTGCTGAAGCTACTAATAATCAACTGTATGTGTCATATTTTTCATTTCAATATGTCTGCCTGGAACAAGTTCTAATGCAAATCTGATCGACTTTCAGGCTCCTGGTATGTAATATTGAAAATCTTGTAATTCGACCGCAATGCAACCGCCGGTGCCAGGTATGCGAATCTAATTTTCAGGCTCTTCGTATCCTCAATGTGGAAAAGCCTTGTAATTCCATCGGTCCCTGAACTTGTCCCAATGTGGATGAACAAGTATGGATTTACACATTGAGAATAATCTGATAATGAGTTAATCAATTATAACACTGATGTTTCCAAGCGCCGTCAGATTACACAAGATCATGAACATGCACGCCGCAGCTAAGCACAGGTCTTTCTCTATTTTCTAAATTTTTAGGCTCCAACCTGTTCATCATCTATTTGACACACTTCTTTCAATTTCTTTGCTCTTTTATTTGGCTACGAAAGTCTGATAGAGCAAACTAAAATTGGTACTGGGCTGGTTCAGGGAAAAGGCTACGAAAAGCTTGCATTTTGACTTGAACCTTGAACCCCCTAAAGAAGATGACGATGCTTGAATGGAAATGATGTGAAAAGAACAAGTTCATCATACGCCATTCAGAGTATATGGTGCGGCAAGAGCAAACATATAGAAATCCCAAAATATAGAAGTCATGTAGTACCTGCAAACGAATATGCGTTGACAAAGGCAACGTGGCTCTCATGTAAAATCCCTTGCTTGTCTATATGAATGCAAATTGTGGGTGCTTTCTTGCCCTGATGGCAAAACAGAGAGATAATTATGCGATAATGTTTGAAAAAACACAGAAGATATTATCAAGATAAAAAAATCACTTTTTAATCAATGACAGAAAATAAATATGCAATATACCTTCTCGTGTCACCACGCAATCCTCGGTCTTCGCAGAAATAATATAAATTTTTATTTCCCTATTATAATATACATATTTTTGTAAACATAATTGTTATTGCTTGAAATTCAAACTTAATGAAAGAAAACGAATGATGAGAAATACCTCTACGTAAGCTTCAACCGAAACATTCTGGTAAATCACTAATTCGATTAATTCAAACACTTTGATCTCTCTTCTATACTACTGCTAAGAGGGCCACTTTTGTTCATAATCAATATGAAACAGGATGAAGTATTTGAATAATTCAAATGGTCTCCATTCAATAGCTTTCACTGATTTTAAGTATTCTGAAAGAGCATATTGTTCATCAGTTTGTTTAGCAGCTTTAGAACTATAAGAAAAGGTGAGGGAGAGATAGGTTTATCAAGAGAGATAATATGCTTGTTAACTGCAACTTGAGAGATTGTAGGTGTGGAATTTATAGTGAAGTGTAGCCATTTATTATTATTATTGACTATTGTGTGTATTATTTGTTTTGAGTCTAAGATTAATAAATGCGCACTTTTTTTAGTAATACTACATACCCTAATGTTTATTCAAAAAACTATTTCAAATGATGTGGCATTCATCAATTAGTTAATTGAGATAATTCAATTAATTCCTTGGTTTTATAAAAAATTATTAACCCTTAATAAATGTGCTTTGTCGTTTAAAATAAAATTTGGATATTTATCATTACTCTACTTTCCTACCCATATGGTTACGTATTGCTAAGGTTAACTGATTCTGCTTCTTTCTACCTGCAGCACCTCAAATGATTTTATAGTCATTCAGAAATTTACAATCTTTAATATTCTGAAGCTTGAATGTGCATTTTAAAGGAAAATTTAATGGCAATCATTTGCATAAGATATGATAGAACACCCGTATAATAATAATAATAATAATAATAATAATAATAATAATAATAATTGGATCTTAATTCATTATTCCAATTAATGTAGCGTACCAATAAATAGTGACACATAAAATTTATCATGCCAAGTTTGATATTTTATAGTTCAACCTTTATTAAATAACAGTAAAATATTCAACTCATAAAAAAGAAAAACATATAAGAGACAACTCGAAACGCACAAGATGGACAAAGACAACTGCGCAAAAAAGGGTATATGGGATAAAGAATAATACTAAGTACATTAAACTCTTTCATGAGAGAACTAAATAGGATAAAGATGATGATATTATTGGATTTTCTTTTTCCTTACAAGGAGGATTCGGTATGAGCAAAAATGGCTAGCCAATTAATGTTAAGACTAAAAAAAAGGGCCGAAGAGGGTAGAGATGACTATACAAAAGGCTAGATGGGATAAAGAACACTACTATTATAATTACACTGTTTATAAGAAAACTAAATAAGGATAAAGATGATAAAAATATTAGATTTCTTTCCTTAGGAGAATTCTATATATGGGTGAAAACTACTATTGGAAATAAGTATAAGAATTTTTCTTTCTTTTAGTAAAAGTGAGTAAAAAACCCTCTAGTATAAATTATTATTGGTATAACTTAATTGGTTGGATTAAACAGCTCTTGGTCCATTGATTTTTATTATTTTGTATTTTCATTTTAACTAATGGTTAGAAACTATATTAGTATGTACAAGATAAATTTGTAAAAAACTTGTAGCTTTTGTCATCATTTTTTTTAGATAAATTTAATAATATGTACATGAATCAAGCAGATGTGTTTTATTAGTTAAATTTTGTTTCTGAGAATTAAAAAAAATTATATGCCGATAGAATTAAGATATGAATATTTGCACTCATGTGACACAATGAGAAGATGTTATGATGCCTGATCGTTTACTAAATCAATTATAATAAAAATTTCACATCTTAAATTTTGTGAGTGTGTTACTGCAACTAAGAATTGAACTCTGGTTGATCATCATTGTACTCATTTATTTTGAAAACTTTTGAACGGACATAAATAACAAAACACTCCTAAATCATGTATTGCGTACGAAAATAATACAAAACGTATGTGCAATTAAGTATCTTAAATAACGAAAATTTGATTTGTTATGAGGAATTTCCCTTTACTTATTTCATCAAATTGCATGGACATTGACGTTAATTTTTTCTTTATTTTTGGTTCCTTTCCGGAGCTTAATTTTTAATTAAGAAGATAAAGTGAAAATCTTTATTAAGAACTTTTAAAACATAAAACTAATAGTACTTAGCGATTTGGTAGCATTAGATTTTTAAAATTGTATTATTATTTTAACACTTATTGTGCCTGTAACTAACATTATAAATTTACAGTACATAAGTCCTTTTATGTAAGAGTTGCAAATTAATAAACCAGGCTAATTACGAAACTAGATCCTGACTTCATAAAATCATGTTTATATGAAATCCTTTTATAAATATAACTCATTAAACAATTCATATATAAATAATCAATATAGAGGCTAAATAATAGAGATGATGTAAGCTTGAGTTATAGACTAACTAATAAACACGCATTATGGGGTTTAATTTCATTCTCAATGTGATTGAAGGCGATAAGTCTTATATATATAAGATTTATAAAATCAGAAAAGGAGTAAAATATGGGCAGTCTTGTATAAGATTTGTATGAAATATGAGTTGTAATCTGAGTAATGATGCAAGTATAATTCAAAAAAAAAAAAAACTCTTCAAGTACATCTTAAGGTTATGTGAATTATGAGTAATAATGGAGCTACAAATTTTTTATACAAACTAATATGGCATAAGCTAGATATTGATTAGATCAAAACATGCACTTGATCCACATGATTTATTTTAATAATATGATTGTCTTACGTCGGTTTGTATAAAATTTGTGATTATCCTTTATTTTATTAATTTTTATTAGGAAAGAAGTAAAATCTAATTCAACACTTTCCATGAAATATATTTCAAATTCAATGCCACAAAGGAACAAGTAGACTTGCATGCGATTTACACGCTATTGCTCAATGTCTTTCTCTTTCGCATCTACTCTATATATATATTCTTCTTTTTCTCTTTCACATCTACTCTATATACATTTTCTTACTCATCTACTCGTTTTCTTGCACTTTCTCTCTCATTTTCTGATTCCTCTTACTTATTATCGTTGTCCACCTTTAGCCACTCGCAATCTAAATAAAATTTTTCTTCACTGCCATCAAATAATTTATTCATTTTATTTTCATTTAAAACTACTTTTTCACTGTTTTAAAATTTAGTATACCGATTCTTTTGTGTGAGAAAGATTTTCTAGATCTGCAAATTTAAATCATTCTCGACGATCCGTAATTCAAATGCCAGAAGAAATTGCGCATTTTGAGAATTTAAGTAGTGGCCACTTAAAATATGTAGGTAATATTTCTGAAAATCGCCTTCCGGATGTATATATATATATATATATATATGAATGTAATATTATTATTAATGAACTGATAATGTTAATTTTACTTTATAAGCCACAATTAGTTGAAATTTTGAATTTTCCCCAAAACAGGATAAACCGGTTCTGTTCTGTTTGGTTCATTTCTATAAGCTAGTTATGAGTCCTTTCATAATGATTATTTTAATAAGAGCGCAATGCTAGATATCCCCACGTCATAAGTCCCAATACGGAGAAATTTTAAAATACCTCTGATGCATTCTGATCGATTGATAAATGCATCTTTATGTAGTTGAATTTAATATAATCGCCATTTAAATGATGGTTTCAAATAAATGAACACATGTCATGCGTTATTTCAACATTGTATGCATTTAACGTAGTCATACGATGTATTAAATTTCTCCCGATACGAATCTGTGTCTTATTGATACGTCCATTAGATAGTGATTAAGTAATTTACTATAATGAAATTCATTATCAATAGATAAATGATTCATAACATTGACACTCAGTTGGGAATCAAATGTTGATTAATTTTTATAAAACATCTTATTTTAATATAATAACCCAGTCAATTATGTCGCTTATCTTATTTTGTTACTTTGATTAATTTTTGTAATAATGAGTCTAATGCATGAATTTAAAGGTAATGTAGTATAAATCTGAATAGAGTGTTTCCAAGTCCTTACGCACAAAAATGTTTTTCACAGCAACATGGAATTATTTTGACTAATCTAGATTTGTTTATTAATCGCTATTGAGTTAATCATTCTTGCAATTACGAAATAGCATGGAATTTCCACTATTCACAAGAAAGCACAAACACAAAGGAGGTGTAATTACATAAATAGTTATAAATCAATGTAAATGAGAAGCTGGCTGTTCTTTTTTACTAGTTATGTACTTATGCTTCGAGATTCGAATAAAACTGCTAATCTGAACAAGAGAAATTAAAATGGAAACATGTGAAAATATCCTGATTTCCAAGATTTGAGTGTTGCATATATATATATACACACAAAAATCAGAAGCATGGTTGATATTTTATTAATTTATTAGCATTCTACACCGGCATTACTTTTATATTTCCAGTTATGTTTTTACAGTAACCAAATTAGCAATATGAGAAGAGGAAACAGAAGAAAATTTTAGAAGTATCAAGCTGCTCATCAGAGAAAGCCAGGATTATGATTCCAGATATTCTGATCCTGACTACGTAGCTGGAACCAGTTATCAAAGGAGCTCTCGAAAGGACTTCAATATAAACACGTGCATTAATAATCCAAACCAGGCTACAGGGTTGGAAGTTCGAGAAAAGACAATAGTGTTGTTGCAACAAGAAGCAGAGGATACTGCGTCGAAGGCCAGGTAGATCAAACAAGAGCAACAGAGGTGTTTTTTTTCCAAGAAAAGGACAATACTATCATGGATGATAGACCTGGGATCATTTACGAAGATATGAGGTTTGGTACATCCGCGATAAAAGAAAAGATTATAGAAGGAACCATTAAGAGAGACGGTGTACGTTGTAATTGCTGTCATAAAGGTGATTACAATGTACGGGTTTGAAGAACATGCCAACGAGAGTCATGTTGGAGCCATATGCCCACATCTACTTAGTGGATTGGGGATGTCATCTCTTAGGTTGGATTTATTACAAGGGAGTTACTGCGCCCGGAAGAACTGGCACGCTGTAGATTTAACCTTGTTGAACACTCGGAAGATGTCTGGCGAATGATGATGCCTGTATGATTTGCGCTGATGGGGGTGACTTGATTTGTTGTGAGAAATGTCCCTCTACTTTTTCATCCAGATTGCATGGGCATAGAGTTCTGGATTTTCTCATTTATTATTTGGTATTATTATTATTTTGCATATATAGTTGCAAAATCTTAAGAAATTGGAGTGAATGCAGAAAATACCGCAAGGAGAATGGCTGTGTCCTTTCTGCATTTGCAAATTTTGTGGTACTGGCGGGCCAGGTGATTTGCACGAATGCAAACAATGTCAAAGGAGATGTAAGGTTTTACACTTGCTTAATTTCTTTGTGATAAGGGCAGTAATTGAGCTACGTAGCTGATGTGAAAGAAAGAGAACAGCTTCTTTACTCACTAACACACATAAAATTTCAATGTGGAAATTAATTGACAGTACATCATTAGAAAGCACATTTTGAAATAGTACTATTTGGATAGTGCCGAAGTTCTAAGTTCTAACTTATATTCTTGATACAGATCACCTGGACTGTATTAATTCTCCAAGACAACCGTCTAGTCCTGATTCACCGACCAAATTTTGTGGGAAGAGTTGTGAAGAGGTATTTGTGAATTCTTTATTACACACATTCATGGGCATTCTTTTTTTTTTTAAATTAAAATACCTTAATGCATGCATGTATGCTTTAATTTCGAAAAGGAATTTGTGAACAGGTTTCTTCGGAGATCCAAGAAGAAGCATTTGGGAGTCCGAAAAGAGCTTGCTGATGGATATACCTGGAGTCTTGTCCAGATGAAGCTAGATCCGGACCCACATTCGAATGGGGGAGTTTTGCATGAGATTACAATAGGTACAACTCAAAAGTTTCTGTAGCATGGACGGTCATGGAAGAAATTTTCATGCCAGTTATTGACCGCTACACTGGTATTAACATCACTCAAAGTGTCATCTACAATCAGTAAGCGCTTTAGATCCTTCCGTTAAATCTTTTCTGTCACTCTTGTTCATTCAAGAAAATGCATACACATAGCCTTTTCCTTCTTCTAAATTCTCTCTTTCAGGTCTAACCTGAGGCAGGGGTAAATTTTAGAGGTTTTACACCGCTATACTGGAGAGGAATGATGAATTTATCTCCGTGGCATCAATAAGGTATAATTGCTACTGGCATTTCATGTGTTCTGGTATGATCCAGTACCATACATACATGCGTTTTGCAACTACATGCTTTCGTTTTGCTTAACTTGGAGTGTTCACTTCATTTGTACAGAGTACATGGGACAAAAGTTTGCCGAGATGCCATTTATCGGAACCCGTGAAAGATTCAGGGAAGAAGAATGCTGCAGAAACTGTTGGCCCAAATTGAATCAGTAAGTGTTGATGCCTTAAGCTACTACCATCTGGCTCTGTGTCATATTGTTCATTTCATTGGGCTGAATAACCTTCTGCTTAGTCTGTTTGATATTGGCTTTTGACCTTCTAAAGCTTGGAACAACCTCTCATGCGAATCTAATTTTCATGATCTTCGTATGCTCAATGTGGAAAACCTTGTAATTCCATCGGTCCCTGAACTCTGTCCCAATGTGGATCAACAAGTATGGATTTACCCACATTGAGAGTAATTTGATGACGGAATTAATCAAGTATAACACATTGATGTTACCAAGCGCCGTCAGATTACACAAGTCCTTGGTGACCCACGCCGCAGCTAGCGCAGGTCTTTCTCTATTTTCATAAATTTTCAAGCACCGGCACAGTTTCATCATCTGTATTTGACACAATTCTTTCAAATTCTTTGCTCTTTTATGTACAGCTACGAAGACTGATGAGGCAAATAAGAATGGTACTGGGCTAGTTCGAGGAAAAGACTACGAAAAAGCTTGCATTTTTTTGACTTGAACCTTGAACCCCTAAAAGAAGATGACGATGTGCTTGAATGAAATGATGTAAGAAAAGAACAAGTTCGTCATACGCCATTCAGGAAATTGGTGCGGCAGGGCCAAAATATAGAAACCCCAAACTTTTTTTTTTTTTGTGAATAGAAATCCCAAGCTTGAAAGGGACATCATCTAACAGGCTTTTCTCTACATATTAATCACAAAAATTAACATATATTCTTTTTGTTTTTGTTTTATTTTGGAGATAAATTGATAATCTATTTTTTTTAATAATGTCTTAAAAAAGAAATATTATTTTAAGAAGATAATATTATAAAAAATAATAATAATAACAATAAGAATGTCAATATTTCAACAATGAGGATTTTTTAAACTTTTACCCGTTGATTGCCGATGTAAGAATATTCAATCGCATGCTATTCATGATATTTTTTCAATATTTTAGATCTAAGACGACCATTGATTCATGATGAGCGCCTAAGTAGCGTATGAAACTTAAAAAAAAAAAAAAAACAAAGGTATGCGTGTCAAGAATTTAAAACGACGAAATTCTTAGGGGTATCTTAAATAATCTTTTAAAATGGGTACCATATCTTCTTTGTACAAATATAACGGACTACTAATTTTTTTAAGCCCATTAATACACCATAGGGGTGCGAACAATCCATTAAGCACATACACAAGGGCAGAATTATGCAATTTTATTGTTACTAATTAAATGACTGTAAATGATAAGCTAGTTGTCCGTTACTTGTTATGCTTCAAGATTCCAGATATTTTACAGCTGAACACTGTAAATCTGAGTAAATAAGGGGGGAAAAGTCCAGGTGATAAACATGGAAAATTAACGTATCAAAAATAATAAGAATTGGTTATGACTTGCGATAGCATGATTTGATTCTTTATTATTAGTATTTGTATACTATCTTATACATTTAATTTGGGTTTCTATGTTAACCAAGGTCAATGCTCTGTTTCAGCTCCTTTTCGTACCAAAGAAAATTTGGCAAAAATTGAATCCGCTAGTGCCTGGTGCTTGTGGGTTCTTTAAATTGAAGGAGAAAATATTTTATAATTAAGATGAGGACTAGAAAGCAGAAAAGAATTTACGTTAAAAACTCAGGTAACATAGCTGTGCCTGAGAGCGAGGATTATGACTCTAGCTACTGCGATCCTGACTAGTGCCTACACAAGAGTCAAGGTCAAGGCCATCAAGGGATATCACGCAAAATATCAGTGTGATGGAACTCATCATGCAGTGATGATGAAATTGTGTTGTTGTGAAGAGAAGACGCAGGTTCAGTCACCAGGGCAAACCAACCTCCCACTAGCTGCCCTATTAGAAAGGGCTTTAATTTGAAAATGGGATTTGCGAAAAGGTTTTCTAGAGATCCAGAAGAAGTTTTCTTCTTTCATATTTCTTTGCCCTTTGTGCACAGCTTTACGGATCGCAGAGGCAAATGAATCTGGGCCTGGGCCTGCACGTCATAACTCTGCAAAGCACTCCCGTTTTAACTTGAAACCCCTGCAGACGATGATGCTTGAATGCACAAAACGTGGAAAGAAATCTTTTGCCATACTCAAAAAGGTTTTTTAATTCAGTGGTCCTTGAGCTTGTGCATCTGAGGTCTCCATTGGAATGCTGTAGCATAGTTGGTTATTAGTTAATGTGTGAGTATGGCATAGTTGGTTATTAGTTAATGTGTGAGTATGGCATAGTTGGTTATTAGCATAGTTGCCTTAGTTTATAAAACCATTAAGACATCTTTTGCCATACCTGAGTTTCTTTCGCAGAACTGAACACAAGCAATGTCTAAGCACTGCCGCATCCTTCTCATTGAAAGCTTGCGCGACTTTGCTCTTCAATATTTTAATAGATACAGAGACAACTTCCCAATCAGTACTCAGAATAAGATCAAATCAAGTTTCACTTAAACATATCGAGCTATATAACATATCAATCTACAGCAGCGACCCTCTCCAACATTTACAATTGACTCTTAGCAACTAGATTGGCGCCTAAGTTGCCTCCGTAAGGGTAAATCATAAATGGCGATTATCGTGTCAATAACACTGAATAGTGAATAATGAGCTAACAACAGTGACAAGTTGACCGATTCACTACAGCTGACTTCTTTGTATGCGAAAGAATTAATTACTCCATCTACAATCTACTGATACAAGTAGAAAAAATGTGTTGAAAAAATGTGTTAAAGGATATCAGGAAGAATTGAGTAACAGAAGAACCAATGTTACAGGCACTGTCTTATTTCTGCACTCCCACGAGCCGAGATTGTTAGTCTGTCCTCTTCAGCTTTTCCCAGTATCTGATTCCTCATCTCGACATTTTTCAAGAATCATATTACAATTATTCATTGTGCAGCCATCAAGAAGGCCATGATTCCACAGTTTTATCATGAACAGCCTCCAACACCAAAATAGAACTGGAGAGAGGACAAGCTCCCGTCCATGAAGTTTGGAAAATGCTTCACATGCCCAAGGAACATGACCATCAGCCAGGACCCTGTCACAGTGGGATATACCCTTCTAAGATATTTCTTTTTTCCTTTCTTTTTCGCATGAAAAATGCATAAGATAGTTCACCTCCTATACATTAATTTCCTAAACATCTTGACATAAAAGAATTGAAGGAAACAAACAAAGAATGTATGGAACTGGGGTGACCCAAAAAAAATAAAATTGAAAGCTTTAAGTGGGAAACAATAACTACCGTTGCTTTCTGACAAAGGAGTTCCAAAGATGCATCAGCTGCTTCTCATCTTTGCTAACATCCACAAAATCATCAAGCATCTGCAACATGCCAATTTAATATAATGTTTCCAGGTTCCTAACAGCATAAAATGAAAACATTTCATATAAGAGTCCAACTTAAGCTTTGTTAGGCATCAGAAATCTGGATATAATATTTGCATAAATTTAATCACTCTTCTGGTTCTTTGATTTTATTTGAGACAAAACCTCAAAATCAACAGTTCAAGATCTGGGACAGAGAGCACACAAGGAAGGGGAAACGGATGTGTTGAGGAGGTGAAGCTGAAACCGGTTACACTTACTGTTCCACAGAACTAAGCCAAAAGCAACCATGAAACAGTCATAGTTGAATTAATTCTATGATGGCAAAATATAAGGGATAAATATTTAGAAACTTGATAAAGCATACAAGAAATAACAATAAGCCAGAAGTAAACAGGACCAAATTATTGTTTGACAGGTAAGAAGAAGAGACAGCCACCTATATGGCGTTCTTATCTTCTAATTCAATCCAATTTCCTCAAAGCCAGTAAATACTTGTCATAGTGAGACTAAGCATAAGAAACTCGTTATAATGACTTGAACTCTTCATGCTCTCATTACACACTCTTACAGTGATCCTTCAAAGATTGATCCCCATGCCTCTGCAGTTAAGAGAATATAATGCCCTACTCTATGTCCTTTCCTCAGAACGCATTGCTTTCTCAATGTAGAAGAATGCAAAGGAGTTGGGGAGTAAACCCTTCTTGACAGAATACAAAATATTACTTCAAATATTTAAATCAATTTCACATAATTTGGAAGGCAAAAAGAAAGCAATTTTTGTTAGCCTAACAATAATCTTATCGTAGGAAAGAACCAAAACATAGCAACCAAATCTACACGCATACCCGCCGATCTTCAAAATCTGCAATGTCATCATCAACTTCATCCTCACTATCTTCATTGGACGTTACTTGTTCTATCACCATAGGCTTCAAGTGCAAAAAAGAATGATTCAATTATTGGGTAAGAGTTGAGAGGAAAGAAAGACTATATGGATTAAGGTATAAGATATTATAAGAAAAAGAAATGCAGTATAAGCATAAATTAGTCTCTAGACAATATCAAAAAGCTCTGAAACATCCTATTCATCAAAGATGCAAAGTAGAATTATACAGTAATAAGTAACTCCACATGCTGAAGCAAATAAAAAAATGTTCTATCAATAAAAACCCAACTAAAAAGTCATATGGACATATTCAACACATAGACCATTAAGAAAATCATCCTTCCTAATTTTAAAGACAACAAAGATCCCAACATAAACATCTTCAAAATACTTGTTATCTACTTATGAGCGAAGGTAATGAGCCACATGTTTATAAACTAGAATACACCTATTCTCTAAAAACTCTCAATAGAAACCAATTAGTAGATTTTAGAAGTACCAAAGTTCTATTGGAGTTTCATCAGTAACTGTAAGGAATATAACACTAATCTTTTCCACCTTCATTAATATAGGCGCACATCTAGCAATTTTCATGATCACATTTTTAACATACGTTTTGCACCTAAGACTATCTATTTGTTCCAAAGACGAGATTTTTCTTTAAACCCTTGACATGTCGTACCTTATTAATTGTGCGAACTGTACCATCAAACATTTTTATTTTGACGGTATTAATACTAGTGATTTTCAAGGCATGATTATCACCCATGTACACTGATCCTCTTAAGATATGTTCGTATTTATGGAACTATTCTCTCTAAGAAGTCATGTGTCATGTTGCTTCTGAGTTTATAAACTAGATATCAACTAACTGCTTCCAACCTTCTGTAACAGTTGTTTACTCGCTATAGAGAATTTTGTCATTATTTGAGATACTTGTTACACACCCCTAAGCATTTGATGACTTAGGATCTTTACCTTTTTTTTTTCTTTTCTAGTTACTCCAACACTCTTTCTTTATATGCCCTTTCTTGCCATAATTGTAGCATTTGACATTCTTCTTACTTCTTGATTTTAATCTACCATGATTGTGACTTACTAGGGCCACGTTTAGTTGATCTTCCTTTTCATCGATAAGACCTGCTATACTTAACTCAAGCATATCCGTTTTATTTATCGTTGAATATGAACTACAAATTAGTTTATAGTCGTGCGACAAGTCGGTCAAGATTTGTCAATACTATAACATGTCGGTTGAAAGTCCTGAGAAGGCTATATGCAAGAATATCATGTCATCTGTAAGGAAGACATGTGACTTCGCACGTGATTCACTTAAAAGAAACGATTGCTTGAACGTTTTATCACTTGAAGAAACGAGATGAAGACATCGTGTCTTGGAGGCTTATCGGTCTCAAGCCGCTTAATTAGGGCGGGAACATTGATTGATTTGCTTCCAGTAACCACTATAAGCTTTCTTTGTGTCATTCTTTCTTAAATTCTTTCATTGATTTGCTTTGGTTGTTGGATTGTTTAAGCATCCTGTAACTGCGTAAAGATCACCTTAGTTTTAGATACAAGAACCCTCCTTTGAGTGGATCTTGGTGTGCCGTTATCAGTTCTTTACTAGTCTTTGGCACAACATTTACTTTTCTGCCTATTTCTTCATTTAATACAGCGACTGCAACATCGTTAAAGACTAGACTGTCTGCTTGGTTATTGTTCGTCAGATTAATGATAAGTTGATCATACGAATCTAGTAGACTTTGAAGTAGAAGCTACGCACGTTCATTTTCCTTTATTTTATGACTCAACGTTGTGAGTTACGAAAATAAAGTCTTCAGAGTGTTGATATGGTCGATCACCGATGTGGTGTCCACCATTCGAATAGTATAAAGTCTCCTCTTTAAAAAGATCTTGTTGTATAGCGATCTGGCCTCGTACAGTTTCGTGAAAGTATCTCATATTTCATTTAATGTCTTTTCTTCTACCACACTAGATAACACTTCATCCGTGCCAAGTGTAGATCGGGAAATTGCATTGTCGTCCATCGATTCCGCTTGTCATCGCGATTTCTCGGTCTTTCTAATTGTCGCAATTGTTTTCCTCAAAATAGCCTTGAATTTTCATTTTCCATAACAAGTTGTTTCGAACTTTCAATTTCTTATTTTGCCGCCATTGCTTTCACTTTATGAGCTTTTACTAAGATCGATTCCCATTATTTCACGTGAATGCAGTATACATGAATAATACGACCATAAAATACAACCTTTGATACTACTATCGAGAATTTGATGGGTGACGCAGGACTACAACTAAATTAAAATTAGAAGAAAAATAAAGAATAGCACAAAAGGACACGAAATTTATGTGGTTTGGATTTTAGCCTACATCCAAAAAATGAAGGATAAATTTTACTAGTGAAATGAGACGGATAAGTAGTGTATTATTTTTTGCTCAGTACCCAGAACCCAATACACCCAAGATCTCCAATCACTAAACTTCACGAATTGTCTAATTTAAGTTCTCAAAATTCTCTAAATGGAATTACTTCATAAATGAATGCACAAAGCCGATAGGAACTCCTCTTTATAGCCAAAATTGGCTATTGAAATAATTTTTTTTTTTCAAAGTTTACTGCAACACCACCATATTTCTAATTCAACATTTATAACTTCTAGATTGGTTGGCTTTCAAAGATTGCTATTTCTAGAATTTGGCAGCCATTTAGCCACATTTCTTGACAAATAATTATTAAGGAGAAATAGTTGAGGAGGTGGATCTCTTCCCTTCTCTATTATCATCCTTGTAATATCAATCAATATCAATGCTATTGCTTTTGAATTGTTGTCGTATTTTGAAAATGATGCAGAATACTTCATTATCAATACTAAAAAAATTGTTTATTACCTTCTTTATGTTGCAAAAGTGCGGGTTGAGCAATTACTAATATTATGGTGACTGCAACTTCTGGAGAAATATAAATGTGACAAATAAATGCAAAAAAAATATAAAACAATAATTTCATTGATTCGGCGTAAAACCTAAAAAAATTTGGAAGATGATTTTACTAACAAATGGAAATTTACAAAGTGGGAAAACTCCAAACCCACAATCCTAATACACCTAATTGAATTCTCACTAGAACACTCAAGTAGAAACTCTCTCAAATCTCTCAAATTGCTTCACTTACTATGCTCTCAATTCTCACAGTTGGGATGCAACAAATGAAGAATGGTCCTTCTATTTACAGGGAGCATTGCTCACCTACCACACTATTTCAATTTGTCTTCAATTTTCCAAATTGACAAACTTCGCAATCGATGCCAACTTTCTCATGCAATTGTAGTCAAAATTTGGATGATAGTCATCTTCAACAATCATGCTAACTATCTCACAATTACTCAACAATTGTATGCTTGACTTTTCAACACTCTATAATGCTCCGTGGATTGTTTTAAGTAATCTTGGCATCAATAATGTTATAATCAACAAAAGGACAATTTTCCAAGATAACTCGATTTCAAATCAAATCAATATAAAATTCAATTATTCAATTATTCAATTGTAATTTTCTAGTTGGTCATGGTTGTTCTATCGTTAGATATAAATACCTCTCTCACTTCCATTTCATAAACATAATTCAAATCATCATCAATCCTTATACATATAATAAAATTTGAATCTAGCTGATTTTGATTTTATTTAATATATTAAATATGGAGGATCCTCGCTAGTAGTGCTACAGTGATAACCTTTCAAACTCGACTATGTGGTACTCAATCCTTGCCTTTTCACCTTTGTCCTCCTCTTGTTATATTACCGCCATATTTCTCGCAATAAGATTAACTTGTTGCCATCGGTCCAAAGCCATGGCACCTAATCTAAACCTCAACCTCATCGGCCAACACCTTCATGTCTCCTCCAATCTCTCTCAAAAATATGGCCCTCTTATACAACTCAAATTAGGTTTAGAAACCGCGGTGGTAGGCTCATCGGTGAAGTAAGAACTTTTACTAAAAACTCATGATGTTACTTTTGCTAGTAGACCACCACTTCTTGCATGGAAACACGCAAACTACAATTATCGGATATGGTGCACCATATGGTCCACATTAATAAACTCGTAAAAATTTACATGACTTCTTAGCCCAAAGAGTTTAGCATTTAGTACATCAGATGAGGAAAGAAAAGCATTATTATTTAAATTGTACAAATCATCAACATCGTCTTCTTCTTCTTCCACTGCTTCATTTGAAAGAAGCGTCTTTTCATGTTTAATCTTGCCATTATGAGGGATGTTGTTAGGAAAAGGTATCGAGGAAGATGAAAACAATATTGTAACTCCAAGCAGTTCACGAGATCGTAGATGAACTATTCTTGCTTCGGTGTTTTAGATATAGGAGATGCAATTCCATGGCTTGCTTTCTTAGATTTACAAGGGAATATTAAGAGAATGAAGAAGAAGATTGATAAATTTTACGGCATGTTTTGCATGAGCACGGCGCCATGGTAAGAGGAAATTGTTTAAGGAACATGGGACCAATGATATTGTCGATGTTTTGTTGCTTGATGATCCTACTCTCAAGTCAAGCTTGAAAGAGATCACATTAAGGCATCAATAATTAAATTGTATGTGCAAATATACTTAATTTCATATTTGTTTCAGAAAAGAACCCTACCCACACGCACATAGATAAAGAAAATGGATATGATTTTCATTCATGAAATATTTTGTTTTCTGAAGAAAAAAGTATAAATATAAAAATCCAAATAGTAATTTTTGAGCATATTGTACTAATACGAATACTAATATCACACACACACACATTGAAATGAAAAGAAATTTTGTTTATAATGATTTTAACTTTTTAGTAATAGTTTATTGTCCTACAAAAGCAAACATCATGAATAAAACTATCCAAGTGTCTTTTGCACTAAAAATCTGAATTATATTATTCTTTTTATTATTTTGATGATTTTCAGGATCTTTTAGTTGGTGGAATTGAAACCTCGGTGATTAGAACATGGACAATGTCGAGGCTCTTAAAAATCCAGAAGTTATCCAAAAGGCAACCGATGAGCTAGATAGAGTAATTGGAAGAAACAAATGGGTAGAAGAAAAAGACATTGTTAACCTTCCATACATACAAGCAATTGTTAAAGAAGTCATGCGTCTCCACCCTCCTAACATTGCTTGCTCCTCACAAAGCTAGAGAAATTGCAAAGTAGTGGCTATAACATTCTCAAAAACTCTCGTGTAATTGTTAATGTATGGGCAATCGGAAGAGATCCAACCCTACGGGAAAAACCTAATGAGTTTTGTCGGAGATTCATCGACAAAGAGATTGATGTTGTAGGCCGTAATTTTGGTATTGCCATTTGGATCTGGGGAGGCGGATGTCGTTGGTTATGCACTAGGGGCTAAAATAGTTGGTCGACTTTGGCAAATCTTTTGCATGGTTTTGAATGGAAATTGCTGGTGATATGAAGAAAGAAGATTTAGATATGGAAGAAAGATTTGGTGGCGTCGGAAAAATCCACTTGTTGTTCCCTTCCTCTTGATCTTTACTCACTGTGATTAGACTTCCTCTTCACTTAGATATTGTCTAGCTAATATTTTGCGTAGTGTTGAAGTGTGAGCTCTGAAACTGATTTCTAGAAATTCATACGACATGTCGGTTAAATGATTGGAGAATCTGGCTTAAGATCATTCAAAGCTGTATGACAAAGATGTTCATTCATCTATTTGTGAGTAAGTGAAGCACGTGGCCATCACATGCTTCCACTTATCCATGCGACTTTGCTGAGTGCCGTTTTAGAGCCTGCATTTAACGTGAAGCAAACACGTGGCTCAGATGTCGTTTTGTTCTGTTACAAGAGCGGGAAAATCTGGGTCTTATTGACTGAGGAGAGCTTGACTGGTGGGGGGATTATCTGGGCTCTCTTAAGTGTATATATATAGCCTTAAGGGATACGGAATCAGGGTGTGTGATGCTTGTGATTTCATCTTAAAGCTTGTATCTTGTTCCTGGTGATTGAATAAAGATTGTTGCTCTGTTCTTCAGTGGATGTAAGCCACTTAAACTGCTTTCGTTGGTTCTTTGTTCTTTACGTATCTTTTATTTGTTTCTTAAGTGTTTCTTAGTCAAGCATCAGAGTGTTTAGAGCAGTCTTGGGGAATCTTGGTTGATTAAATTCGATCAAGGCACAACAAATTGGTATCAGAGCCCAATAACTCTAATTCTTTGATCCAAGAAATGGCAACCTCTAAGTTTCAAGTAGAGAAATTTACAGGAGAGAATGACTTCCATTTATGGCGTCTCAAGATGAGAGCATTGTTGGTCCACCAAGGGCTTGAAGAAACACTGGGGGATCCAAGATCTGAAAAGAAGCCCAGCAAGCTCAGTGGAGAAGAAATGCAAGATGCATTAGACAAGGCTCATAATCTTAGTCAGGGTGATGGAGTTCGAGGGAAGTTGGGGATCGAACAAGCTGCAGGCCTCGGAAGAAATTAAGATCTCTATACGAAAAGTCTCTAACCAAGAGACTTTGCACAAGAAGTATACATTGCAGATGGAAGAGGGTAGCTCTCTGGCAAATCACATTGATAACTTCAACAGAATCATTCTTGATCTTAAAGATATCAATGTGAAACTGGAAGATGAAGACAAGGCAATAATCTTGTTATCATCTCTCCCACCTTCCTATGAACATTTCGTGGACACATTACTATATGGAAGGCAGTCAATAACCATGGCTGATGTGAAAGATTCTCTCAGTTCAAAAGAGGTTACAAGGAAATCAGAAGTAAAAGATAGAGAAGGCTTAACAGCAAGGGGTAGATCAGACAAGAAAGATTACAGTAATAAGAACAGAAAACGCAGCAAATCAAAGTCAAAGAATAAAAACCTGAAATGTTTCCAGTGCCACAAGGAGGGACATTTCAAGAAGGACTATCCAGAGAGAAAGAACAAGGATAGAGATGGACCCAAGAAGAATGGAGATGATGTTGTTGCATCAGATGAAAAGGATAATGAAGGCTATGACTCAGCTGGTGTTCTTCTAGTCACTGGAACTCAAACCAATGGTAAGTGGGTGTTGGATTCTGGATGCACTTATCACATGTGCCCTGATAAAAATTTTTTTTCCAGTTATAGAGTTTTTAATGGTGGGGAAGTCATGATGGGAAACAACTCACTTTGTAAAGTAGTTGGACTTGGAACCATTAGGCTTAAGATGTTTGATGGGGTGATCAGGGAATTAAGTGAAGTAAGACATGTTCCTGAGCTAAAAAGAAACTTAATATCCCTAGGGATCCTTGATCAAATAATATCATTAAAATGGAATCAAGTTATGAAGATAATTAGAGGGTCCATGGTGATAATGAAATGGGCTAGAATAATGGCTTGTATGTCTTTGCAGGGATCATTCTGAGGGGATGTTAGTGTCTCAACTAGCATGAATCCAAACAAAACACTAATGTGGCACATGAGATTGGGGTATAGTGAAAGAGGGATGAAGATATTAGAAAAAGCGAGAGTCTTGGGGATGATAAGATAGGTCGGTTGAGTTACGAGGTATGTGTCTAGAAAATCCTCTAGCTTCAAAAAGCTACATAAGACCAAAGGGACCTTAGATTACATCCACTCTGATTTGTGGGGACCAGCACAGACAACTTCTTTAGGTGGAGCTAAATACTTCCTATCATTGATTGATGACTATTCTAGAATGGTTTGGGTGTATATCTTAAAGAGTAAAAATGAAGTCTTTGAGAAGTTTAAGCAGTGGAAAGCACTGGTAGAAACAAAGCAGTAGAAAAGTCAAGAGGGGCCGATAATGGTTTAGAATTTTGCAATCAATTGTTTAATGATTTCTGTGCTCAGAATGGAGTTGTAAGACACAAGACAGTAAGGCACACTCCACAGCAAAATGGACTTGCTGAGAGGATGAATAGAACTCTCATGGACAAAGTAAGATGTCTGCTAATTCACTCTAAACTTCCTCAGTCCTTATGGGCTGAAACACTGACGACAGCTTGCTATTTAGTCAATAGAAGTCCATCTAGTGGCATAGACTTTAAAACACCTGTAGAAATGTGGTCAGGCAAAGCTGCTAACTATTCTGATTTGAAAATATTTGGCTGCCCTGCATTTGCACATATAAAGCAAGGAAAGCTTAAGCCTAGGGCTCTGAAATGTGTCTTTCTTGGATATCCAGAGGGTGTGAAGGGCTATAGGCTCTGGTGTACTGATCTAAAACCACCTAGGTGCATAGTCAGTAGAGATGTGGTTTTCAATGAGCAAGAAATGCTTAAGAGCTATGTGCAGAAGCTTGAAAACTCAGACAAAGACACTGGTGTACTGAGAGATCAGATTAAGGTGGAGCTTACTGGAAAATCTGGAGATACAACTTCATATGAGGCATCAGAGGATGAAGAAAGAGATGCAGAAGATTCTGATGGAATTTCAGAAAAACAAACAACATTGCATGATTATCACCGGGGATAGAAAGGAGAGATAAGGGCACGAAGTATGCGTATACGAATCAATATGCATTAACAACCATTTGGATTATGATTAACAAAACCTGAGGCATTTCAGGGAAGAATGCAGACCAGTGGTTGAAAGCCATGAAGGAAGAAATGGATTCTTTATATAAGAATGACACCTGGACACTTGTGAAAAAACCAGACAAAAAAAAAGTGGTAGGATGCAAATGGGTGTACAAACTCAAGCAGGGTATCACAGGAGTGGAACCAGTGAGATTCAAAGCCAGACTTGTTGCAAAGGGCTTCACTCAAAAGGAGGGGATTGACTTTACTGAGGTATTTTCACCTGTAGTAAGGCATGCCTCTATAAGAATCATCCTGTCACTGGTGGCTGTAAACAACATGCATTTAGAACAAATGGATGTAAAAACAGCATTCTTACATGGGGAATTACAAGAGTACATAGTAATGGCTCAGCCTGAAGGATTCACAGACAAATCAAAGGCTGACTGGGTTTGTCATCTGAAGAAGTCTCTGTATGGACTCAAACAGTCCCCAAGGCAGTGGTACCTCAGGTTTGACAGCTTTATGTTAGAGCAGAAATTTCAGAGGTGTAACTTGGACTGTTGTGTTTACTTCAGAGAAGATTCAGGCATGATGGTTTATCTGGTATTGTATGTAGATGACATGCTTATTGCCAGTGTGAGCATGAGCTTAATTGAAGACCTGAAACAGAAGCTTAAAGGAGAGTTTGACATGAAGGATCTTGGTCCAGCAAAGAAAATTCTGGGAATGCAGCTACACAGAGATAGAAAAGCTGGCACTTTGTTTCTCAGTCAGGAAGAATACATCAGAAGGGTAATTGACAAGTTTGGAATGGCAAACTCAAAGCCAGTTCAAACACCCTTAGCACCTCATTTCAGATTATCAGATCAGTTGTGTCCAAAAACAGAAGCTGAAATATCTGAGATGATAAATATACCTTATGCAAGTGCTGTAGGTTGCTTGATGTATGCTATGGTCTTAACTAGGCCTGATTTATCCTATGCTGTGAGTGTTGTAAGCAGGTATATGGCAAACCCTGGGAAGGAACACTGGAGGGCTGTAAAATGGATTCTCAGGTACCTAAATGGGACAGCAACATATGGGTTAATGTATGGAGGACCAAGACAAGATGACAGTCAGATTGTTGGTTATGTGGACTCAGATTATGCTGGGGATCTGGATAGAAGAAGATCACTTACAGGATATCTCTTCACACTCAACAACTGCACTGTCAATTGGAAAGCTCAACTGCAGAGTGTTGTGGCACTTTCAACCACAGAAGCTGAATACACAGCTGCTGCAGAAGCAGTTAAAGAAGCCATCTGGCTTAAAGGAATGCTTAAAGAACTTGGTATTGATCAGAGGTCAATAGTGATAAACTGTGATAGCCAAAGTGCTATATGTCTGAGCAAAAATCAAACACACCATGAGAGGACCAAGCACATCGATATCAAGCTGCATTTCATAAATTTGGGAAGTGTTAAAACAGCGTGAAGAAGATCCATCTGAGATAAAAATGTTGCAGATATCTTGGAGCCGATGACAATAAGTTCAAGATTTGCTTAGAATTAGCGAGGAATCATCAAAATAAGTGATTGAAGAAAATGTGAGTTCATGAGGGTTTCAAGCTCAAGGTGGAGAATGTTAAAGTGTGAGCTCTGAAACTGATTTCTAGAAATTCATACGACATGTCGGATTGGAGCGAATCTGTTGGTCGGTTAAGATCATTCAAAGCTGTATGACAAGATGTTCATTCATCTATCTGTGAGTAAGTGAAGCACGTGGCCATCACATGCTTCCACTTATCCAAACGACTTTGCTGAGTGCCGTTTTAGAGCCTGCATTTAACGTGAAGCAAACACGTGGCTCAGAGGTCGTTATGTTCTGTTACAAGAGCGGGAAAATCTGGGTCTTATTGACAGAGGAGAGCTGACTGGTGGGGGGATTTTCTGGGTTCTCTTAAGCGTGTATATATAGCCTTAAGGGATACGGAATCAGAGAGAGTGATGCTTGTAATTTCATCTTAAAACTTGTATCTTGTTCCTGGTGATTGAATAAAGATTGTTGCTCTGTTCTTCAGTGGATGTAAGCCATCTCCAGGCTGAACCACTTAAACTGTTTTCTTGTTGGTTGCTGTTCTTTAGCTTCTTCTGTGTATCTTTTATTTGTTTCTTAAGTGTTTCTTAGTCAAGCATCAGAGTGTTTAGAGCAGTCTTGGGGAATCTTGGTTGATTAAATTCGATCAAGGCACAACACGTAGTTTTTCACTTATTATCAAATAAAGTTAACCACAGGAAGCTGGTTAAAGTTGCTGCTATTTATTAAATATCTAAGGGGATAGTTATTACAACAACAACAAAAACTTTATAGTGACGAAAATAATCGTTGATTTGATTTAACATTTGTAATTTTCTTTTTTATTTTATATTTTCATAATATGTTATAAAAATATGTTTTCTTGTTTTTAAATAGCATTTTCCAACAGAGGCCGTCTGTAATGATAAAGTTTTTTTTTCTATAATTGAAAAAAAAATTAAAAAAAAATTATTATAAGCAATTTTGAGAATTTTAACAATTGGATTATTTTTAAGCCAAAGCTTGAAAATAACCTACTGAATGACTTTCTAACTTACTTGTAGAGCCAACACATTTTACGTGGTTCTGTTGAAGCCTGGTGTCAACACTAGCCAACTTGTAAAGCCTATCAAAGGAAATAAATCATTACATCACATACTAACATCTGGTCCACAATCCAACTCCAATTTTTTTTTTTTTTTTTGACGTAAGAAAGAAGAATGCACAAACTTTTGTTGATGTTAGTCCCAGCAAACAACATTTTAAAAATAAATAAGCTTTATCAAGTTTCTAAAGATCCGTATGTTCTCTTATATTCATTATTCCTTTGTAGTCTCCGCTTCCGAGCTATTCACGGGTTCCGACAAATGGAATCTCTTTAAATATAATCTTATATTTAAAAAAACAAACCATAAACTTGATGTTCATAAGCAACACATTTGTTAGTCATGTTTGTCCTCTTATATACAACACAATTAATTAGCTTTGTTTCTTTACTCATTTGGACTATACCATTAAGTAAAATTTAAGAAACTGGCTTCTGCAGTTAAATGGATCACTGAGTAGCTAAGTAGTGCTCTTCATTGTGTTATAGGTATTTTTTTTCCTTGATTTGATTAATGATAAGATTCACTATCAAGCTTTCTTCTTCTTATTTTAGGCGAATAATTAGAATTTGGGGTGAAATGGGAAGCATTTCCAATGAACTTGTCAATGAAAAGGATCTTAAGATAAGCTAATAATGTAGCTGTCCCATGCATGTTAAAAACATCAAGAAATCAATACGATCACGAAGTGTCTCTTATTCGGTAAAGTCAAAATGCTACACAAGAGCTGTAACATTCCCAAACAAGGAAATCTCTGAATTAAACATCATCTCGCAAATCACGAATATGCAGCAGCTCCAGGAATCACCAACTTAAAGAAGAAACGAAAATCAGAAAAAAAAAAAAAAGGAGACATAATAAAGAATATACAAAATATTTGTCAAGTTAAAAAATAATAATAATAAGATTTGTTTTGGATTGTGGACAGGAATAAATCTATTATGTGTTTCCTTAATTGGAATCATTGTAGACTTTTATCATTTGTATAATCCTCATGTTTTCATATCTTAAGAATCACAAAGTCAACATATATAATGGTTCTAACCAGTTTGATAAAAAAAATTATTTCTTTTTAATATATTTGTAACAACCAAATTTATCTAAATTATATGCAATAAACTAATATAAATCTAACATATCGTTGTTATAACAAAATAGAAGCAACTGACCAATATATATAATAAATATTCTTCGAAAAACATAACCTTTTAATAAAAATAATAATTTTTAATGAGTACAGAAGGTATAATTGACATCGTACATATCAAATTTATTTTCATTATTTTGTATTTTCATCAAACCAACAAATTTATACCACATCAATTTGTATAAAATAAACTTTTACAAGCATTTGTAACTCTATCATCACACTTTCTAGTATTTCATTGTTTATACTATTTATTCTTTAATGAAAGATCTAAATATGGAATTTTGAAAAGAGAGAAAGCAAACAAATAAGAGAAAATTAATAGCCAGAGAATCCTAAGGTAAATAAATAGTATTCAATTAGATTCTTTTAATAGATTACCAAAATAATAACAAAGACAACTATGCAAAAGAGTAGACGCATAAGAACAACAATAATGCTACACATCCCAAATTTTTTATCCCAAAAAGTTATCCCAAATGATGTGGCATTTATCAATTGGTTGGTAAGATAATACAATTAATTCACTTGGATATTGTAAATAATTAACAACCACTCAATTAATGACACATCATTTGGGATAATTTTTTGGGATAAGAAATTTGGGATGTGTAGCATTACTGTAAGAACAATACTACCACGATTAAACTCTTTTATGCCATAACTAAATAAGGATAAAGATGATAACATTATTAGATTTCTTTCCTTACAAGGAGAATTATATATATGGGCAAAAATGTTAAAAGCAACTTGCCAGTCAATGTTAGGACTAACTACCACAATTAAACTCTTTTATGCCATAACTACATAAGGATAAAGATAATAATATTATTAGATTTCTTTCCTTATAAGGAGAATTTTATATATAGGCAAAAATGTCAGAAACAACTAGCCAATCAATGTTAGGACTAAAAATTAGACATACAGATTTTTTTTTTGGTAAGTATCAGAATATGCGTATATGAATCAAACCAGGGTGTCTTATTAATTAAATGTCTATTTTTAAGAACTAAAAAATTATACACTTATAAAATTGGGATATAAACTCATAGTACACATTGAGAAATGTCATGATAAATAACAAAGAAAATTGGTATTGATTAACAGTACTTTGTTATACTGTCACATTGTTGACTACATCTATTATGATAAAAATTTATCATCTTCACTCTATAATTGTAGTACTGCACACAAGAATTTAAATAAGATTAGTAAGCAATTGCCGTATCTGTAATTTTATGTCCATTACTATTACTGTTTTGAACAATTTTGAGTGAAAAACACAAAGAACAAAACATTGAAAAGTCATTTACTACACATAAAATAAATGTTACCTTGATCTTAAAGTGTGTAATAATTAAATTAATTACGCAAGACAGATGGAAAATTAAAATTCATTACAGATTAAGGAGTTCAAAACATAAAATTGATGATGACTTTTTACCATCGGCTTTTTTTTTGGGGGGATTTTTTTGGGCTGGGGGGTGTTGGAATCCCGTTGGCTTTTTAAAATTGCATTGTTTCTAACATTTGACCAAATGCCTGTAACCTAGTTTTTTTAATATGTCAAGAGGGCCTTATTAGTTACTGTTACAAATTAATGAACCGAGCTACTTTTTTTTTTTGAATACTGATTAATCATCAGATTACTGCATTACACAGATATTTACAACAACTGCTATTGTAGCAGAGATATTACACTGATATTTACAATCAGATATACATGATTGAGACTTACATTATTACATTGAATTCTATGAAGTACATGCCCAGACAAATAACCCCTCACAGGAGAGGGATGTCCATACTCCACTTGCATTTCGCAAGGGAGAATGAACCGAGCTACTTACGAAAACTAGAGCGTGACTTCTTAAAATCATGTTCATAAATGTCGTTTCGAGTTTTTAGATAAAACTCAGTAATGAAATTCATATAATATAGACCTATAGCTATAATGAAGATAATAGAGTATAAACTAACAAACAAGTTCAAGTCCATCATGAGGTTACATATTAATGGCAGCGACTAAATTATAAATTCTTATTTAAATTTATTTTGTACGAATTATCGTGCCATAAATAGTGGCAGAATTAATTTTTTCATAAAAATTTTATTTTTTATTTCAACTAAAAATTTTATCTCCCTACCAACTTGAATAATATACAAAAAAAAGGCTCAAAATTATAATTTCGTCATCAAAATCACCTTAAATGAGTATATTAGTTCTAAAATTATCTAATAACACTTGAGGAAAATCAAATTCTTTATGTAAATTACATTTACCCTTGTTGGGTTTAAAGTCTAGTTATGTCACTAGGCATGACAATATTGTTTATGTTCCACAAGATTTACTTTAACTGATATAGGTACATCATATCAATTTGTACAAAATAAATTTATAAATTCTTATTATACATTTTTTTTAACGCAATTACATTTTCAAATGTTGTGCGTAGTGGAAAACAAATGGTTTTGGGGGGAAGAAATCCAAAAACAATATTCTTCTTTCGCTTGCGATTTTCACGCTATTTGCCTCATGTCTTTCGCTTTCATATCCACCGCCTCTATATATTCTTCTTACCCGTCTACTAATTGTACTTTCTCGTTCTTATTTTCTTACTCCTTCTTACTTATTCTCATTTTCCACCCTTGGCCATGTGCAATCTAAACAAAATTTTCTTTGACCACTAAATCTTATTAGGAACCTCCATTGCTACCAAATTATTTCTTAATTTTTACCTTTGATTACATAACAACCATTTTTTTCCACTATTAATTACAATTTTTTATGTCGATTGCTTGAGAATGAGAAGAATTCAAGATCTACAAATTCTAAGCCTTTTTGGCCTTCCTAGAGGTTAATGGCCAGTGATTCTTGGAGATCGGTACTTGAAAAGCCGAATAATATCCCTTGCATGTTCAAATTTTAAAGTGATGGCCTCCTTTTAAATATCCTAGATAATATGAATCACCGTTTCCTTTCAATCACTGTTTGAAATAATACATGTAGTGAATTTTCAGTCCAGGATTCTGAACTATAACTAAGCTCTGGAATTGGATTAGGGCGTTAGATTGACCTTTACCTTATTTTATTTATTCATTTATTTGCTACACATGCTGCTGTCCGCTATGTGCAGCAAATTATGACCTTTGGATGCGTTCCACAGGCCCCTCACTTAGTTTCTATGTAAGTATGTGTGTATATAAAAATTGCTAATGTTCATTAATTATTTATTTTATGAAAACATTAATTAAAATAGCAATTAATTTTATATTTTCTCAAAGATTGCATGAACGGTTATTGTTATTGGTTAAGAGATTAACTTTGTCATTCGATCTCCCAATTTTTTCCTTTTAATCCCCAAGCCCAATTTCGCTAAACTAATAATTTATATTAAATTATTATAATTTAAATATGATTTTCGCTTTAAGAAACATTAATAATGAAATATAGGAAACCAATAATGTAAACGTATAAGATAAAATAAAGATAAAAATTATGGTTAATTCAATCTGCCAGCTTAACTATGTTTTAATGGTTAGATTATTTTTAAAATATATTCATGAAAATAAGATTGATGAACACATGCAATACTACAGTGATAATCTAAATATACTTTTCAACAAATATTTCAATTGAATACAATAAACTGGGGAAGTAAAGTGGAATCGAGCTGATTTATTTAGATTATTTTTTTATGAAATTATTTTTATTTTAGTTTTTGTGAACTAATCGGTTCAGTTTAACAAAAACTTGGGAGTATTCATCACTTCATTATGTGTGTTCTCCTATAATCAATCCAGTACATATATATTTTACAACAACCAGTTTTCATTTAACTTGGGAGTATTCATCACTTCAATTTTACAGGGTCCATGGGACCAAGATTGCGAAGAGTCCACGTGTCGGAACCCGGGAACGGTTCAGACGCGGGACTACAAAGGAACAATGATGCCGAAACAATTGGCCCAAATCGAATCTGTAAGTGCTGGTGCTGAAGCTACTAATAATCAGCTGTATGTGTCATATTTTTCATTTCAATATATGTCTGCGTGGAACAAGTTCTAATGCGAATCTGATCGACTTCCGGGCTCCTGGTAAGCTTAATGTTGAAAATCTTGTAATTCAAACCGCCAGTGCAACGGCCAGTGCCGATATGCGAATCTAATTTTCAGGCTCTTCGCAAGCTCAATGTGGAAAACCTTGTAATTCCAGCGGTCCCTGAACTTGTCCCAATGTGGATCAACAAGTATGGATTTACCCACATTGAGAATAATTTGATGACGGAATTAATCAATTATAACACATTGATGTTTCCAACCGCCGTCAGATTACCCAAGTCCTTGGTGACACAAGCCCCCAGGAGAAGATATATATGCTGCAGCTTGGATGCACACTGTGTGACAAAGTTCATCCGTTCAAGCCATTCCAGCAGTGGCGAATCAAAGATTTGATCCCTAGTATGAAAATGAATCGAGCTGATTCCACAAGAACGAAGGACAGTCCCGTTTCTCGTCGTATAGTACCTGCAATCGAATGCATTTGGCAAAGGTAAAACAATAAAAATATGTTAATAATTATGCAAATTATGGTGTTCTCGTTCCCTGATCCCAGAACAGAGAAAATAATTATGCGATCATGTTTTAAAAAAACAGAGAAGAATTTTCCAAAACAAAGAAAAAATCACTTTTTTAATCAATAAAGAGAGAATATAATTACGCAGCATACCTTCTCGTGTCCGCCGCATTCGTTGATCTTCTCAGAAATAATATAAATTTTTATTTCCCTATTACAATGTATATATATTTTGTCAAACATGATTGGTAGTACTTGAAATTCAAACTTAATGGGAAAGAAAATTTAAGATTAAAGAAATACCGATGCGTAGCTTCAACGGAAACATTCTGGTAGATCACTAATCCGACGTAATTCAAATACCTTGATCTCTCTTCTATACTAATAAGAAGAGGCCACACTTTTGTTTCATAATCAATATGAAACGCGCTGAAGTATTTGAATAATTCAAATAGACTCTCCATTCAATAGCTTTCACTGGTTTTTAAGTATTTTGAAGAGCATATCGTTCATCTGGTTTGTTTGGCAAAAGCTTTGGAACTGTAAGAAAAGGAAAGGGGAGAAGATAGGTTTATAAAGAGATATGTATACTTGTTAACTGCAACTTGAGAGATTGTAGGTGGCAAATTTATAGTGAAGTGTAGCCATTTATTATTATTATTATTATCATTATTATTATTATTATTATTATTTATTTTTTAGTCTAGGAATAGCTAAATATTTTCTTCAGTAGTATTACATATCTTAAATTTTTTAGAGTGATGATACAGCCACAAACTCTTATACAAACTTATCTTATACAAACTGATGTGACATTAATTCATTGATTGAATGAAAATATAAAATAATATAAATAAATCATGTGGACCAAGAGATATTTAATTCAACCAATGAACTAACGTCACATTAGTTTGTACAAGAGTTTGTGACTATATCATTACTCTTCTTGTTTTTCACTCGAGATTTTACCAATTAAACTAGCTTGCGTCCAAACGATTTTATTATCATTCAAGAAATTTACAGTACCGGTATTACAACTTGAGTATGCATTTTAAAGAAATGATCTAGTGGCAATCACCAACATAAGATATGATAGAACACCGTATAAATAATAATAATAATAATAATAATAATAATAATAGGGCTAGCGATCCTAATAATTAGATCTTAATTTGTATTCCAATTAACGTCGCATACCAATAAATGAGTGACACATATAATTTATTTGTGCAGGTTTAGTATTTCATTGTTCAAACTCTTTAATGAAATAACTAAATATTCAACTCATAAAAAGGAAAATATATAAGAGACAACTAAAAGACATAAAATTATGGATAAAGACAACTGTGCAAAAGGGTGAAAGAGATAAGAATAATATTAGTACATTTAAACTCTTTCATGAGAGAACTAAATAGGGACAAAATTGCTAATATTATCGGATTTTCTTTCCTTACAAGGAGGATTCGGTTGTGCAAAAACGGTTAGCCAATTAATGTTAGGACTGAAAAAGAACCCAAAGAAGGATAAGGACAACTATATAAGAGACAACTAAAAGACATAAAATTATGGATAACGACAACTGTGCAAAAGGGTGAAAGGGATAAGAATAATATTAGTACATCTAAACTCTTTCATGAGAGAACTAAATAGGGACAAAAATGCTAATATTATCGGATTTTCTTTCCTTACAAGGAGGATTCGGTATGTGAAAAAACGGTTAGCCAATTAATGTTAGGACTGAAAAAGAACCCAAAGAAGGATTCGGTATGTGCAAAAACGGTTAGCCAATTATTATTATTATTATTATTATTATTATTATTATTATTATTATTATTATTATTATTATTATTTGAGTCTAGGAATAGCTAAATATTTTCTCTAGTAGTATTACATATCTTAAAATTTTTATCCCAAAAAATTATTCTAAATGATGTGGTATTCATCAATTAGTTGGTGAGATATTTCAATTAATATACTTAGGTTTCATAACAAATTATTAACCACTTAAAGAATGACACATCATTTGGGATGAAATTTGGGATGTCTATCATTACTCTACTTTCTCACTCGTATGAGTGGGGTTTGAACTCCATAATTCTTGTTTTTCACTCAAGCGATTTTACCAATTAAACTAGCTTGCGTCCAAACGATTTTATAGTCATTCAAGAAATTTACAGTACAAGTATTACAACTTGAGTATGCATTTTAAAGAAATGATCCAGTGACAATCACCAACATAAGATATGATAGAACACCGTATAAATAATAATAATAAAAATAATAGGGCTAGCGATCCTAATAATTAGATCTTAATTTGTATTCCAATTAACGTGGCATACTAATAAATGAGTGACACATATAATTTATTTGTGCATGTTTTAGTATTTTATTGTTCAAACAATGAGATAACTAAATATTCAACTCATAAAAAGGAAAATATATAAGAGACAACTAAAAGACATAAAATGATGGATAAAGACAATTGTGCAAAAGGGTGTAAGGGATAAGAATAATATTAGTACATTTAAACTCTTTCATGAGAGAACTAAATAGGGACAAAAATGCTAATATTATCATATTTTCTTTCCTTACAAGGAGGATTCTGTATTAGAAAAAACGGCTAGCCAATTAATGTTAGGACTGAAAAAGAACCCAAAGAAGGATAAGGACAACTATACAAAAGGGTAGGTGGGATAAGAACACTACTATTACAGTTACATTGTTTTATAAGAAAACTAAATAAGGATAAAGATGATAAAAGTATTAGATTTCTTTCCTTGCAAGGAGAATTCTATATATGGATGAAAACAACTAGCCAATTAAAGTATAGATTTTCTTTCTTTTTTTCTTTTTTTAAAGATATAGTAAAAAAACAGTTGTATAAATTAATGTGGTATAATTTAATTAGTTAGATTAAATAATTGTTGGTTTACATGATCTATTTTTATTTTATGTATTTCATTCAACGAATAAATTTAGAGCATCTCCAAAAGTCTCTATAAATTTTACTCTTCAAATACCTATTTGCTTACCTATGTGGCAAATAGAAAGGTGAAAACATATGATATTCTCCAAAAGACTCTTCAAATAGAAATAAGTTAATATTATTTTAATCAAATAATTATTTTTTAAAAGGAAAAGTCAATAGCAATTAAAGCATTTCTCTCTCTTTCTTCAATGAAAAGTAATAAAATATAAATTGAAGAGGGAGAAATTAACTCTCCAAATTTGAAGAGAGAGAATCAATTCTTATTTGAAAAATCTTAATTTTAGTGTCTTTTGGAGCTTTAAATATTGAAGTGGCTCTTCAAATAAGATTTTACTTAAGGCGCTTACCACTCGCCCTAAAAGCTTAAGCTGTTAGGGGAAGGCGCTACTTTATACTTAAGCGCCACCCGAACCGAACCAGGTAACGTCTCCACGTTATGTCATGAAATCATGACCCCATCTCGGCCCCCATCTCAGTGGGGTGGGTGTATAGGAGTCACCCTCGTAAGGATGCGGGCCCCAGTGACATTGACTGGGATAATATATTAAGCCCATTCCTCCCCGAAGTTTCGAACCAACTTGGCTTACCACTTCGCCTTAAAAGCTTAGTAAGCGCTACTTTATACTTACCCGAATCCGAACTGTAACGTCTCCACGTTATGTCATGAAATCATGACCCCATCTCGGCCCCCATCTCAGTGGGGTGGGTGTATAGGAGTCACCCTCGTAAGGATGCGGGCCCCAGTGACATTGACTGGGATAATATATTAAGCCCATTCCCAATTCATTTGTTTTCAGAAAAGTCTTTAAAAAAATTAAAAGAAAAGAATTACAATTATATCCACATTGGTTTAATCCAAATAGGAATAAAGCCCTTAACCAAAGAAGGCTTGGATACCTCTATCCTCTTTGTAGAGATGGTCGATTCATCTTTTTGACGATTCTTTAAAGATCGAATCTAGTCTCTGTAAAGCGTCCAATTTCTTTTGATCATATCCCAATATCACTCTTTCTCTTAAAGATAAAAATATTTTGAAAAGCATGATTTCGATTAAAACGCATAATTATAATATGATCAGGATCTCACCCAGCTTTAATCTTTAAAATCTCTTATAAGGCTATGATCTCTGCGTTTAGCACGCAACACAAATTCCAGTCAAAAAGAGATGAGACTCTTCTCTTGCAGACTGACTTGTCTAAAGCAAACATACAAAGATGTATGTTTAAATTTCAGTTATTTAAAAAAGAAAAATTACTTTCTTCTGCCTTACCCATCAAATCCTGGATTGAATTGGTTGAAGAACATGGAACCCAATACAAACCCATTTCTTCTGATGACCAAGTACAACAATGGATGAATTCCATTACAAAGTCCCCCGAGCTCATGCTCGCCCTACAAAATTTTTCTCAAAGCCAAATTTCTCCTAAAAAAGAAATTGATTCCATACCCATATCTAAAGAAGTCTCAAAACCCTCTTCCCAAAATGTTGTTGTTTCTGCTGAAAGCTCATCTTCCCAAATTGTGCTTTCTCAGCCAACACCTTCAAAGAAAACCTCCGATTGGTTTGATAAAACCCATTTTCAAAACATTCTTTCTATGGAAGATGGATTTTACCATACCGATCCTTTTCAAAGCATTTCAAAGTTTTTCCCCAAAGGCTGGTTTTTCAAACCTTGGGATTTAACAAAACCCCAGTCCTATTATCAAAGCATTTTAGAAATAACTGAATCAGTTAAATTCAAACATTTCTTTCTTGACAAAGCCCATTCTGAGCCGGCCTATTCCACGGCCACAATTCTAAAAGTTTTAAGCCCAAGCCAGTGGGGCGACCTACTCCACAATTTCAAAACCTTTCCTTTAAATTTTGAAACCCGTTTACCACATTGTCGGACTTTCTCCTACTGGGATTACCAACAAGCATGGTATAACACCTTTTTTATCCAAAACCCTAAAAAATCCCATTCTTGGTTATTTTTCTTCAATTCAAAAATAACCGTCCAAAGCTTACCAAATTGGTTTCATCATTGGTGGAATCATTTTGGGCCTATCCCAAACATTCTTACCCCTAATGCCTTACAATGCCTAAACCTTTTCAAAACCCATTACAAACCTACCGAGTCTGAGAAAAGATTTCCTCCTTTTCTCTGTTTTTGTACAAATTTCTTTCTCCCTTGGGTTTGGATGTGGAGCCTTCGACACCACACTCAAGATTCCCAGTTTATCCTACAAAGAACCTTTAGAGTCAAATGGTGGTCAAAATTTGATGAACAGTCCAAACTGACTGTTAATATGGTCGAAAATTGGCTCTCCTCTAAAAACCTCCTTCAACCAACCATCCAAGCTTCTAAAGCCCAACAGACTTTTCTAACTCAAAAATCCAAAGCCCAGTCTTTATTGGCAAGTGCCAAAACAGAAGAAGAATACTTCAAAGCCATGGAACAGCTCCTCGCCTCTCGCTCAAAGTCATCAGTAGCCGACACCTCTGAAGACGAAGATGATGATGAAGATGAAGAGCCTTTCATTTCTCTTGGAGACGAAAATGAAGATGATTGTTTCGGCATTTTTTCTCCTATAAAGCATTGTAAATAATTATTTAGTTATTTACTTAAAAAAAAAAAAAAAATCCTTTTTACTTGGGTGGTCCCTTGGACACAAGTGAGAGCGCACATGTCTCTTCACCCGTGTTGTATTTCATTATGTATTTCAATTTTTGTACAAAGTAGTCTACTGTTCAAAGCTACGGTCAGCCTACTATTCAAAGCTACGATCCAAAGTTTACTGTGCACTCAAAGCTCCGCTACAGTGAACAGTGCAAAGTTCCAAAGATTACTGTGCACTCAAAGCTCCGCTACAGTGAACAGTTTACAAAGTTTTGTATATAAACCAAGAGGAAGACTCAGACTCCTCAGGTTTTTCATTTTTCTCTTCTTCTCCTCCTTCTCTCTAGATCTCTCTCTCTCTCTTGGGAAGTCTGGATCAAGACATCAAGGAAATTTTTCCTGTCTTGTAATCTTCCCGTCTTTCAATCTTCCCTTCTGGAAAGATTTGAAAATTGTAAAGACCAAGACTATCAAAGCAAAGATGTATGTTTAAATTTCAGTTATTTAAAATTCGATGTAATTTAAATTTTCGCACTTTACTTTAAAGCAATTTACTTTTCTGCAATTTAATTTCATGCACATTTAAATTAAAGCAATTTATTTTTAAAGCAATTTTCTTTTCAAGGCATGCAGACGGTTCTTTATCGATCTCGCCATAAATTTGACGCTTCCGAGCAAAGAGACCGGATCTCGATCCTCAACAAAATCTTCTCTTCCTCCATTCCTTCGTAGCACCATTTCCTGGATCCGACTGATCTATGTACCCAAACCCCTTAAAGAATCTAATTTAAATCGAATTAGCCCAATAAAAGTTAAACAACCACGCTTAGCAACTTAATTTTATCTGGTAAATATATTAAAGTATATAAACTTAACGGGCGGACTATTGATCTGTCTAAGTCGATCCGGGTCCAAAGCGCGATTAACTTCGCGATCGATCCGTCTAATAACGCCAATGCATTTTAAAAATTGACCAACTGCTGCTCAAATTTGCTTGATCATTGTATGCTCCAAAACAAATCTACTTAATCTAAAGCTGGTAATCTTATTTAAAATTGGAACAACCGCGATCCAATTATTTTATTAAAGCAATCAATAAAGAAGAATTTTGAAAACACCCATCCTTCGATCCTATTTCCTTCTGGGGATCATCTTCTCACTAATCTTCAGCAATTAGACATCTTAAATGCCATTCAAAAAGATGAGAATGGTGCCCCCATTCTTGATGCCCTCAATAATCCAATTCAGGATGCTGTTGCTACCCTGATTTTGACTATTTCGCTCCATTTTATAGGTGATCCTTCTCACCTTAGAGACAAAAATGCTGAGTTACTACACAATTTGAGGTGTAGGAAACTTAGTGATTTCAATGATTACAAAACCACTTTCTTTACCAGACTTTTTGAAGAACTGGATCAGAAATATGCTTTACAAGTTCGAGGAAAATCTCTTGGTCTTTAGTCAAAACATTGATTTTCTTTAAATAAGAATCGTAATCGTAATCGCCATCGCTAGATGCGTAGCTATCTCAATCAAAAAGTTCATCGACTCAAGAGGTCATTATCTCCTATACTAAGACTCAATCAAGACTCAACGGTAAGGGGCAATTTTGGAAAGGATATCTTCATCGAGATCGTTTCATGAAGTCTTTTGTTCATCCCGCAAAATTTTGCAAGATGACCTTTCATACCACATTCAAACAAGGGCATCTTCGTTGAAAGGGGTTTTCGATCGCTTTAAACTCTTTCTTTTTAGAAACCGCTTTTATACGCGCCTTTTTTATGCGAAGTTTTCTAAAATCAGAAAGGTTTCCTATGGCTTTTGGTTGTAATGTTTTTCAGAAGGTTTCAAGAACACTTACCATTACACCAAGTAGTTTTGGGTCATTAATAATTGTTTACGTAAACCTCCTAATTCTGCTAGATTGTAAGCTCGCTTAGTCGCTTCTAATTTCAAATCTCGATAAATCTTTAAACCTTCTTTGACAAATCCTACTAGTTCACCATGTGAGTTCATCATAAGGAATAACATTTTCAAAAAGGGCTTTTAATGAATTTCTTACCTTTTCTCCCACAGTAAACCCGTTAAATTTCTCCTTCCAAGTTACATGATTCATCATCCCCGTAAAGTAGTCCGTAAAGAAAGTGGTTTTGTAATCATTGAAATCACTAAGTTTCCTACACCTCAAATTGTGTAGTAACTCAAAGATTTTTGTCTCTAAAGGATCACCTATAAAACGGAGAGAAATAAAAAATCGGCAAGAACAAAGATCCCGAATTGGATTATCGAGGGCATCAAGAACGCACCATTCTCATCTTTTTAATGGCATTTAAGATGTCTAATCAAGATTAATGGTAAGATGATCCCACCAACCTTTGACCGAAAACCAAAGAATCAAGATTTCGCGCTACTATCGTAAGTCCCCGATTGGGTTTTATAAGCATTGGCCATGGTCATTTGTCAATACACCTAAAATGTTGTATTCGTATATTCCATCTATATTCCACTCATGACGAGGATGCATTATATCGAGCTGATTTAACGCACCAGCTCGCTGGTTCATTGTCAAATCAAAAGGAGATTTGGAAGTAGGAGTGCCAAACTCCTAATGAATTTTGTTGGCTTAGAATAGTTTCAAGAAAGGCTTCTAAGTCGTGCGAGGCAATAAACCCGGTCATGGTCGAGTACTCCAATTCTACTCAATTCAGTGAGCATCAATCTGCTAGATCGAGGAGATTAATTTAAACTTTACTGCAAGCAAGAGCTTCTATCCTATCTAGTTGTTCTCTTTTTGGCAAAATCGACTTTGATTCACGGACAAAGTTGCTTTTGCTAAGTTTTCAAACCTCGGAACGGTTCAAAATGTTCTTCGAAGCTTTTTTATCAATCTGATTTTAAAGGAACGGGTTTTAGTATTGCAGAGAAATGTATACGGGTCGATCTGAAATTGGTTTTCCAATCTAGTCAACTGCTTTCCTATAAGATTTAAGTTAGTATTACGTAAATTGTTCTCGTTGAATAATACTACTTAAATCGATCTCGGGTCATTTGGCTTTGGAATTTTGTAAAGCGCGAAGCTCGATTTCAATCGGAGTTCACCATGGTCAATGGTAACACCAAGAGGGGATGTTCTATCTACAGCTCTATCACTATCGAAGAGTTTCCACTCTTTTTTTTCCGATAAGAATAGTGTTCAATTTCTTAAAAGGATATGAAATGTTGTTTCAGTAAGAGTATATCTCGAACCAATCAAAAACAATATACTTTAACTCTGAAGATTAACAAATTCATAATAAGTTTGTTGATTTCTTTCCTTTGATTTAAAATGCTCAAAACCAAAGTCTTTTTTTTCTTTATTATCATTAATAAAAAATCATTATGGAAGAAGAGTTTATCTAATTCAAACCGCTTCAATAATATTTAAAACATTCTCTCGATCGCAGAACGTAGGGATGCCGAGAAGGTTCTTCTTCCGGTTTTGTTCATGCCGATCGCTAATATGATTGGATGAGAACTTCAGTAGTATAGTCAACGTAATCCATTGTAGGAGCTACATCCGGAAAACCTAGTTGACTTTCGAAAGTGAGATTTATAATGTATGGGATTTTTGTAAATTTCCTTTCTAATGGGGCTTTAACGTCGAAAGATGATTCTTTATCTAGAATCCAAGAATTGATCTCCTAAATGATAATTGACTTTTACCATCGTATCGAGTCACATTGCAACTCAGATTGGCTCAAGTTGTTTTAACTGCGAGCAACCTTCAAGAATCCATTCTCGCAAGATTGACATCTTCCATCGGATTGCGGGTTTTAAATATGTTTGCTTTTAGACAAGTCACCGCAAGAGAAGAGTCTCATCTCTTTTTCGATCGAATTTATGCTATAAACGCAGATCATAGTTTATAAGAGATTTTAAAGATTTCAAAGTTTACAGACAGATCCCCAATCATATTATAATTACGCTTTAATCAGAAAATCATGCTTTTCAAAATATTTTTTATCTTTAAGAAAGAGGATATTCGATAACAATCAAAAGAAATTGACCTTTACAGAGACTAGATTCGATGCTACTAAAAAGAATCATCGTTATATTTAATCGACCATCTCTAAGATGATAGGTATCCAAGCTTCTTCGTGGCTTTATTCCTATTCGGATTAAACCAATGCGATATAATTGTAATTTTTCTTTTAATTTTTCAAAGACTTTTCTCGAAAACAAATGAATTGTTTCAAATTGAAGAGAGTGTTCTCTTCGCTTTTAATAACATAATCACTTTTAAAGAAATCGCTTTTTTCTTGTAGAATTTGTTTTTCAAATCTTTAAGTTCCCAACAATCAATTGCTTTATCAAATTCTCAATAACGAATTCTTCCGAACTCACAACACGTTAATCACTAGTCTTCCTAAGAAGAGCTAGTAAAGGACGATGTACTAATAAAGAGGATTCATGTAAAGTTAACCCCTGGGTCTAAATCTGGTTTAAAATGGCTATGGTTTTACGTTTCTAAACGGAAAACCTATCATTGGACTGGACTTACGACCAGTAAAAATTCAACACAAAACAAAACTTAAAAAAAGAACACAAGATTTTAAACACAAAATTTAAATTGTTTTACACAATCCTCCCTCGCTCGATAATCAACTTAAGGCCCGATACCGTATGGAAATAGATCGGGACGTGTTTTCAAAATTCTTCTTTATCGATTGCTTTTAATAAAATAATCGATCGCTGTTGTTCCAATTTTAAATAAGATTACCAGACAAGATTTTGGAGCATACAATGATCAAGCAAATTAACGCCGGTCATCAAATTTTTTAAAGTATTAAAAGTACGTATGCGAGACTGTGATCGATCGCAGGTTAATCCGCTTTTCGACCCAGATCCGACTTTAATGTATCAATAGTCCGCACGTCGGTTTCCAAATTTATATACTTTAATATATTTACCAGATAAAATTGCTTTTAAACGTGGTTGCTTTTTTATCACAATTCCAGATTTAAATTGGGATTCTTGGGCTCGGTACATACAGCATTTATCCGGATCCCTAAATGGTGCTCAAGGAATGGAGGAAGAAGAAGATTTACAACCGAGGATCGAGATCCGCCCTCTTTGCCGTAGAACGCATAAATTTTACGCAGATCTCGATAGCACTACCGCTGCCTCAAAAGAAAAATCGCTTTTAAAAATAAATTGCTTTAATTTAAATGTGCATGAAATTAAATCAGAAAAGTAAATTGCTTTTAAAGTAAAGTAGAATTTAAATTACATCGAATTTCATCTTTGCTTGATAGTCTGGTCTTTATAATTTTCAAATCTTTCCGTATGAAGATCGAAAGACGGAAGATTACAAAGAAAAATTTCCTCGATGTCTCGATCCGCATTCCCAAGAGAGAGAGAGAGAGATCTGCAGAGAAGGAGGAGAAGAGAAAATGAAAAACCCGGCGAGTCTCGAGTCTTCCTCTCTTTATATACAAAACTTTGTAAATCGCTCACCGTAATGAGCTTCGAAAGTGCACACGAATTGAACTTTGCACTGCTCCTCGTAATGGAGCTTTGAGTGCACAAGAACTTGGATCGTAGCTTGAATAAGAGGACCGTAGTTTTGAATAAGAGACTACTTTGTACAAAAATTGAAATACATAATGAAATACAACACGTGAAGAGACATGCGCTCACTTGTCCAAGGACCACCCAAGTAACAAGGATTTTTTTTTTTTTTAATTAAATAACTAAATAATTATTTACAATGCTTTATAGGAGAAAAAATGCCGAAACAATCATCTTCATTTTCGTCTCCAAGAGAAATGAAAGGCTCTTCATCTTCATCATCATCTTCGTCTTCAGAGGTGTCGGCTACTGATGACTTTGAGCGAGAGGCGAGGAGCTGTTCCATGGCTTTGAAGTATTCTTCTTCTGTTTTGGCACTTGCCAATAAAGACTGGGCTTTGGATTTTTGAGTTAGAAAAGTCTGTTGGGCTTTAGAAGCTTGGATGGTTGGTTGAAGGAGGTTTTTAGAGGAGAGCCAATTTTCGACCATATTAACAGTCAGTTTGGACTGTTCATCAAATTTTGACCACCATTTGACTCTAAAGGTTCTTTGTAGGATAAACTGGGAATCTTGAGTGTGGTGTCGAAGGCTCCACATCCAAACCCAAGGGAGAAAGAAATTTGTACAAAAACAGAGAAAAGGAGGAAATCTTTTCTCAGACTCGGTAGGTTTGTAATGGGTTTTGAAAAGGTTTAGGCATTGTAAGGCATTAGGGAAGAATGTTTGGATAAAAAATGATTCCACCAATGATGAAACCAATTTGGTAAGCTTTGGACGGTTATTTTTGAATTGAAGAAAAATAACCAAGAATGGGATTTTTTAGGGTTTTGGATAAAAAAGGTGTTATACCATGCTTGTTGGTAATCCCAGTAGGAGAAAGTCCGACAATGTGGTAAACGGGTTTCAAAATTTAAAGGAAAGGTTTTGAAATTATGAGGGTCGCCTTAATCGGGCTTAAAACTTTCCAAGAATGGGATTTTTGTTTTGATAAAAAGGTGTTATACCATGCTTGGTAATCCCAGAGAGAAAGTCCGACAATGTAAACGGTTTCAAAATTTAAAGGAAAGGTTTTAAATTATGAGTAGTCGCCCGGGCTCAAAACTTTTAGAATTGTGGCCGTGGAATAGGCCGGCTCAGAATGGGCTTTGTCAAGAAAGAAATGTTTGAATTTAACTGATTCAGTTATTTCTAAAATGCTTTGATAATAGGACTGGGGTTTTGTTAAATCCCAAGGTTTGAAAAACCAGCCTTTGGGGAAAAACTTTGAAATGCTTGAAAATGATCGGTATGGTAAAATCCATCTTCCATAGAAAGAATGTTTTGAAAATGGGTTTTATCAAACCAATCGGAGGTTTTCTTTGAGGGTGTTGGCTGAGAAAGCACAATTTGGGAAGATGAGCTTTCAGCAGAAACAACAACATTTTGGGAAGAGGGTTTTGAGACTTCTTTAGATATGGGTATGGAATCAATTTCTTTTTTAGGAGAAATTTGGCTTTGAGAAAAATTTTGTAGGGCGAGCATGAGCTCGGGGGACTTTGTAATGGAATTCATCCATTGTTGTACTTGATCATCAGAAGAAATGGGTTTGTATTGGGTTCCATGTTCTTCAACCAATTCAATCCAGGATTTGATGGGTAAGGCAGAAGAAAGTAATTTTTCTTGGGGGTTCTTTGGAAGGATCTTGTGATCCGGTACTTTTGAGAACAGCTTTACCTTTGTCTTTCTTTGGCGGCATTATCTGTTTTGAAGAAATTCTCTGGTTAGAAAATCAGGAACAGAATTCTTGTCACCTTTAATAAACTCAATATCAAAATCAAAAACACTTAATATTGCTTGCCATCGTGCAAAAATTTGTTTAGATGCAATGTTTTGAACATCCTTTTCTAAAACATGTTTTGCAGCTTTACAATCAATCCTAAGTAAGAATTTTTGATTTAATAAATCACTTTGGAATTTAGTTATGCATAAAACAATAGAAAGAATTTCTTTTTTGATAGTAGAATAGTTTTTCCGCAATCATTCCAATAAACATACTATCATTCTTTATCATTTTCTTTTTGTTTCAAAATACCTCCATAACCTATGTCTGATGCATCTGTTTCAACAATCTTTGGTAATGTAGGATTAGCAAGAAATAAACATGGAATGTTTTTTACAGATTGCTTTATTAATCTGACAACTTTAGTATGCTCATCCCACCACGCAATGATTCTTTTTTAACCTATCATGCAAAGGTTTAGACATCCTATTGATGTTGGGGCAGAAATCAAGAACATAATTCAGACTACCAAGAAATCTTTGTAATTGGGTTTTATCAAGAATTTTGTCTGGGAATTTATCCGCAAACAAAAGGGATCTTTCAATAGGGGTAATGGTTCCTTTGGAAATATGGTGACCGGCGAACCTGACTTTTGTTTGAAATAAAGAAATTTTTGAACTAGAGAGCTAAACCAAATTTTCTAGTAAGCAAGATGAAAAGTCTTTAAATGTTTGAAATGTTGATCAATCGTTTGGGAAAATATCAACACATCATCAATGTAAACAATGCAAAACTCGTAGGGATTGTAAATGTCATTCATAATTTTCAAATTCGAGGCATTTTTAAACCAAAGGCATTATCCATTCATATTGACCAAAAGGAACAGTAAATGCTGTTTTATAACGGTCTTTAGGTTGGATTTGAATTTGCCAAAAACCCGACTTCATATCAAACTTTGAAAAAATGAAGGCCGAGCAGAGTTTTTGAAGTAAATCTTTTTTGTTAGGTATGGGATACCTAATCCATTTTAAAGCTTTATTTAAAGGTTTATAATTGATCACAAGTCTAGGAACACCTCTTTCGATTTCAGAGTTTTTATTAACGTAGAAGGCGGCACAAGACCAAGGTGACCTAGATTTTACAATAAGTCTTTTTTTCATAAGATCATTTATTTCTTCTTTACAATGCTGCTCCAATTCCATATTCATTTGGATTGGACGGGCTTTGGTCGGTATATGCTTTTCATCAAAAGAGTTTTCATATGGCAAATCAACTAAATGTTGCTTTCTATTCCAAAAAGCAGAAGGTAAATCAGCACATATTTCTTTTTCAATGAGGGCTTTAAAATCAGAAATTTTCTTTTGTACAAGACTTCTTTGTAATTGACTATCAATTCTTCGAAAACTTAAATCTTTTTGTAAACAAGATAAATCATCATGTTTGGATTTAAGAATGGCATTGATTTGGGTTTTATAAACAGAACAGGCTTTGACAACATTTAAATTTCTGGTCTTTGGTTTTTCAATAAATGGGAAAACCAGGTTTTTAGACTTTGCTTTGAAATATATGCCATCGTAATTGACAGCATAAGGAGTAATGAGGTTTATAAACGGAGTCCCTAGAATGATAGCATGGTGTATATCATTAGTAAGAACAAAAGAGGTTTTAAATTCAATTTCCTCATTATAAATAGAAGCTTCAACTTTAGAATTGACTTTCAATTTTGAATTATTTGCAGCAGAGAGTCTTTCATTTGTCCTTTCATGAAAACGTTTTGGGACAATGTCTTCTCTGATGCAATTCAAATCAGCACCAGTATCAAAAAGGGCAATTGCATCTATTGCAAAATCTTTGGAAAAGATTAATGTGATTTTAACCAAATATTTTCTGGTGGTGATTTGTTTTAAGACAAATAAAAAATCTTGTGGAACAGATTTAATGTTCTCAACTTTCTGATCAATATCATTACCATCATCAGGAGTCGACTCATTATCTGAGTTATCCTGTAATTGCTTTTGTAAAAGAAGTTGGATGGTAATAGAATCACTTTGCTGTTTTTCTTTTAAATCCTTTATTTCAAGTTTAATATCTTTGATCTCCTTTTGAAGGTCTTGGATACTAGAAGTAGACTTTTTGTTTTCTTTTGTCTAAAATCTCGCTTAAATCATAGAATTCTTTTAACAATAGAATATTTGAGGTTCCCTTTATTTGAATCCATGGTTTTCAAAAGTTTATCAAGATATTCTTTTTCAAGAACTGGATCGAAATATACGCTTTACAAGTTCGGAAAATCTCTTGGTCTTTAGTCAAAACATTGATTTTCTTTAAATAAATCAATCGAATCGCTCGCTAGATGCGAGCTATCGAATCAAAAAGTTCATCGACTTGAAGAGGGTCATTATCTCCCATGGAAGACTTCGAATCGTAAGACTTCAACGAGAAGTTTTGGAAAGGATATCTTCATTGAGATCAAGCTCAAGTCTTTTGTTCATCCCAAAATTTTGCAAGATGACCTTCATACCACATTTGAAACAAGTGGCATCTTTGAAGTTGAAAGGGTTTTCGGATTGGCTTTAAACTCTTTCTTTTTAGAAAGCCGTTTTTATAAGGCCTCGAAGGTTTCTTTATGGAAGTTTTCTAAAATCATGAAAGGGTTTCCTATATTTTTGTAATGTTTTTGTAAGGTTTTGAAGAACACTTACCATTACAATCTTTGTAGAAGCTTTAAAGGGTCATAATTGAATTGTTTACGAAACCTCCTAATTTTGCTTAGATTGTCTAAGCTCTTAGTCGTTCGTAATTTCAAATCGACAAATCTTTAAACCTTCTTTGACAAATCGACTAGTTCACCATAGGTGAGTTCATCATAAGGAATACGATTTTCAAAAAGGGCTTTAATAGAATTTCTTACCTTTTCTCCCAATAGGGTAGGTAAACCCGCAAGGAATTTCTCCTTCCAAGTTACATGATTTGCATCATCCCTTAGGAAGAGTCTGGTAAAGAAAGTGGTTTTGTAATCATTGAAATCACTAAGTTTCCTACACCTCAAATTGTGTAGTAACTCAAGATTTTTCTAAAGGTGAAGGATCACCTATAAAATGGAGAAATAGTCAAATCGCAGGAAAGATCCTGAATTGGATTATTGAGGGCATCAAGAATGGGGGCACCATTCTCATCTTTTTGAATGGCATTTAAGATGTCTAATTGCTGAAGATTAGTGAGAAGATGATCCCACCAACCTTTTAATTGACCGGTAAAACCAGCAATCAAGATTTCTGCTATGGCTCTATCAGAAGTCCCTGATTGGGTTTTATAAGCATTGGCTGCCATGGTCATTTGTTGCAATACACCTAAAATGTTGTATTCAGACATTCCATCTATATTCCACTCATAGACAGAGGATGCATTATATCGAGCTTGACTTAATGCACTAGGCCTGTTGTCTATTGTCAAATCAGGTGGAGATTTGGAGGTAGGGAGTGCCAAATCCCAATGAATTTTGTTGGCTTTAGGAATAGGCTCTTCAGTAAAGGCTTCTAAGTCAGAGGAGGCAATAGAAACCTGGTCATGGTCGAGTACTCCAATTCTACTCAACTGGGGAGTATCAATCTTACTAGATTGAGGAGTATCGGGAGCAATTTGAACTTTACTAGATGAAGAAGAAGTAGCTTCTATCCTATCTAGTTGTTCTCTAATGGCTTTGGCAAAATCAGATTTTGACTCTTGGACAAGCTTTTGGCTAGTTTTCGAAACCTGGAATGGTTTGAAAATAGGTTCTTTGAGCTTTTTATCAGAATCTGATTTTAAAGGAACAGGTTTTAAAATAGGAGAAACAGATATGGTTGACTGTTGAAATTGGTTTTCCAATCTAGTCAACTGCTTTATAAGATTTAAGTTAGTATTACAGAAATTGTTCTGTTGAATAATACTACTTAAATTGATCTCAGGGTCATTTGGCTTTGGAATTTTGTAAGGTGAAGCTCTGATTTCAACGGGAGGTTCACCATGGTAACACTCAAGAGGGATGTTCGAATCTACGCCTATCGAAGAGTTTCCACTCGGGTCTTTTTCGATAAGAATAGGTTTGACTTTTAAAAGCGATATGAAATGTTGTTTTGAAGAAGATATCTCGAACCAATCAAAAATAATATATGAACTTGGTGAAGATTAACAAATTCATAATAAGTTTGGATTTCTTTCCTTGATTTAAAAATGCTCAAAAACCAAAGTCTTTTTTCTTTATTATCATTTGAATAAAAATTATTATGAAGAAGAGTTTTATCTAATTCAAACTGCTTTTCAATAACATTTAAAACATTCTCTGTGACTGCAGAGAACGTAGGGGATGTTGGAGGAGAAGGTTCCTTCTCTTCCTGTCTTTGTTCATGCTGACTGCTAATATAGATTGGATGAGGAACTTTTGTAGTATATTCAATGAATCGAATAGAGCTAGTACATCCGGTGGAAAACCTAGGTTGACTTTGAAAAGGAGATTTATAATGTAAGGGATTTTTGTAAATTTCTTTCTAGCGAATGCTCGAGCATGATTCTTTATCTAGAATCTGGAAGATTTAGATCTCCTAAATGATAATTTGACTTTACCATCTGAATATTGAGTCACATTCTGCAACTTTGTATTTGGCTCAAGTTGTTTTGGAACTGCTGGTGGAGCAACTCCTTCAAGAATCCATTCCTCTGGAAGATTGACATCTTTCCATCGGATTGGTTTGGAATAATGTTGCTTTAGACAAGTCGCAAGAGAAGTCTCATCTCTTTTGATTTGAATTTGTGTACAAACGCAGAGATCATAGCCTTATAAGAGATTTTAAAGATTAAAGCTACAGGGACAGATCCCTCAATCATATTATAATTATGCGTTTTAATCTGTAAAATCATGCTTTTCAAAATATTTTTATCTTTAAGAGAAAGAGTGATATTCGGATAACAATCAAAAGAAATTGGACCTTTACAGAGACTAGATTCGATGCTACTTAAGAAAGAATCATCAATTTAATCGACCATCTCTAATGAGGTATCCAAGCCTTCTTTGGTTAAGGGCTTTATTCCTATTTGGATTAAACCAATGTGGATATAATTGTAATTCTTTTCTTTTAATTTTTTCAAAGACTTTTCTGAAAACAAATGAATTGTTTCAAATGGTGAAGAAAGAGTGATGTCTCTCTCTTCAGTTTTAATAACATAATCACTTTTAAAGAAATCAAGCTTTTTTGTCTTGTAAATTTGTTCTTTTGAAATCTTTGGAAGTTCCCAACAATCAATTGCTTTATCAAAATTCTCAATAACGAATTCTTCTGAACTCACAACATGCTTTGAATCACTAGTCTTCCCGGAAGAAGAGCTAGAAAAGGACGATGTACGGCAATAAAGAGGATTCATGTAAAGAACCCTGTGGTCTAAATCTGGTTTGGTCAAAATGGCTACAGGTATGGTTTTACAGCCCTAAACGGAAAACCTATCCTTGGACGGGACTTACGACCAGTAAAAATTCACCACAAAACAAAACTTCAAAAAAGAACACAAGATTTTAAACACAAAATTCTAAATTGCTTTACACAATCCTCCCCTTGGCTCTGATACCAAAAGGAACAGTAAATGCTGTTTTATAACGGTCTTTAGGTTGGATTTGAATTTGCCAAAAACCCGACTTCATATCAAACTTTGAAAAACGAAGGTTTTAAGTAAATCTTTTTGTTAGGTATTTATTTTTAAAGTTTATGTCAAAATCATGAATCTCATTTGGGTGTATGAGTCACCCTCGTGGATGCGGCCCATGACATTGGGATAATATATTAAGCCCATTCCTCCCCCCCCCCCGAGTTTCGAACCCTGGGATGGGTGTTTTCAAAATTCTTCTTTATTGATTGCTTTAATAAAATAATTGGATCGCGGTTGTTCCAATTTTGGTACATGGCAAATTCTATTGCCTTTAGTGGTAAGCGTCGAGCCAGGGTTCAAACTCGGGGAGGAATGGCTTAATATATTATCCCAATGTCACTTCCCGAGGGTGACTCATACACCCAATCGAGATTAGATGGGTCATGATTTCATGACATAACGTGGAGATTGCGTTCGGTGGCGCTTTAAGCTTTTATGAGCGGTAAGTTGTAAATAAGATTACCAGCTTTAGATTAAGTAGATTTGTTTTGGAGCATACAATGATCAAGCAAATTTGAACGCGGTTGGTCAAATTTTTAAAGTATTAAAAGTACGTGGCGTTGTTAGACCAGATCGATCGCTTTGACCCAGATCCGACTTAGATCAATAGTCCGCATCGTTTTCCAAATATATACTTTAATATATTTACCGATAAAATTAAGTTGCTTTAAACGTGGTTGTTTTTTATCAATTCATTTAAATTAGATTCTTTAAGGGTTTGGCATACGGATCCCAAATGGTGCTCTGAAGGAATGGAGGAAGAAGAGAAGATTTACAACTGAGGATCGAGATCCGGTCTTTATTACTTATTTGAAGAGCATTTTAGATCACATCACTTTATACAAAATAAATTTGATAAAGAGTTTGCAACTCTATCATCACTTTATTTTGAGAGGGGGGGGGGGGGGGGGCGGTATATGTAATGATATGTACATGAATCAAACCATGTGTCTTATTAGTTAAATTTCTAGTTTTGAGAAAAACAAATTTATACACTTATATAATTAAGATATAATAATTTGCGTACTCATGTGACACAATGAGAAGATGTTATAATGCCACATTATTTACTACATTAATTATAGTAAAAATTTTACATTTTAATTTTGTAAGTGTAGTACTGCAACTAAGAATTGAACTCTGATTAGTCATCATTATGAGATTTGCAATATTAGTATTCAAACCGCCAGTGCAACCGCCGGTGCTGTTATGCGAATCTAATTTTCAGGCTCTTCGTATGCTCAATGTGGAAAACCTTGTAATTCCATCTGTCCCTGAACTTGTCCCAATGTGGATCAACAAGTATGGATTTACCCACATTGAGAGTAATTTGATGACGGAATTAATCAAGTATAACACATTGATGTTTCCAAGCGCCGTCAGATTACACAAGTCCTTGGTGACACACGCCGCAGCTAGCGCAGGTCTTTCTCTATTTTCATAAATTTTCAAGCTCCAGCACTGTTTCATCATCTGTATAACACACTTCTTTCAATTTCTTTGCTCTTTTATGTACAGCTACGAAGACTGATGAGGCAACTAAGAATGGTACTGGGCTGGTTCGAGGAAAAGGCTACGAAAAGCTTGCATTTTTTTACTTGAACCTTGAACCCCCTAAAGAAGATGACGATGCTTGAATGGAAATGATGTAAGAAAGAACAAGTTCGTCATACGCCATTCAGGAAGTGGTGCGGCAAGGGCCAAAATATAGAAACCCCAAACCTCTTTTTTTTTTTTTTTGTGAATAGAAATCCCAAGCTTGAAAGGGACATCATCTAACAGGCTTTTCTCTATATATTAATCACAAAAATTAACATATATTCTTTTTGCTTTTGTTTTATTTTGGGGATAAATCGATAATCTATTTTTTTTTAATAATGTCTTAAAAAAGAAATATTATTTAAAAAAATAATATTATAAAAATAAATCAAAAAGAAAAAAATAACAATAAGAATGTTAATATTTCAACGATTGATGATTTTTTAAACTTTTACCCTACGTAAGAATATTCAATCCCATGCTACTCATGATATTTTTTCAATATTTTAGATCTAAGACGACCATTGATTCTTGATGAGCGCCTGAGCAGTGTTTGAAACTTAAAAAAAAAAAAAAACAAAACAAAGGTATGCATGTCAAGAATTTAATACGACGAAATTCTTAGGGGTATCTTAAATAATCTTTTAAAATGGGTACCATATCTTCTTTGTACAAATATAACGGACTACTAATTTTATTAAGCCCATTAATACACCATAGGGGTGCGAACAATCCATTAAGCACATACACAAGGGCAGAATTATGCAATTTTATTGTTACTAATTAAATGACTGTAAATGATAAGCTAGTTGTCCGTTACTTGTTATGCTTCAAGATTCCAGATATTTTACAGCTGAACACTGTAAATCTGAGTAAATAAGGGGGGAAAAGTCCAGGTGATAAACATGGAAAATTAACGTATCAAAAATAATAAGAATTGGTTATGACTTGCGATAGCATGATTGATTCTTTATTATTAGTATTTGTATACTATCTTATACATTTAATTTGGGTTTCTATGTTAACCAAGGTCAATGCTCTATTTCAGCTCCTTTTCGTACCAAAGAAAATTTGGCAAAAATTGAATCCGCTAGTGCCTGGTGCTTGTGGGTTCTTTAAATTGAAGGAGAAAATATTTTATAATTAAGATGAGGACTAGAAAGCAGAAAAGAATTTACGTTAAAAACTCAGGTAACATAGCTGTGCCTGAGAGCGAGGATTATGACTCTAGCTACTGCGATCCTGACTAGTGCCTACACAAGGTCAAGATCAAGGCCATCAAGGGAGATCACGCAAAAATATCAGTGTGATGGAACTCATCATGCAGTAATGATGAAAATTGTGTTGTTGTGAAGAGAAGACGCAGGTTCAGTCACCGGGGCAAACCAACCCTCCCCACTACAGCTGCCCTATTAGAAAGGGCTTTAATTTGAAAATGGGATTTGCGAAAAGGTTTTCTAGAGATCCAGAAGAAGTTTTCTTCTTTCATATTTCTTTGCCCTTTGTGCACAGCTTTACGGATCGCAGAGGCAAATGAATCTGGGCCTGGGCCTGCACGTCATAACTCTGCAAAGCACTCCCGTTTTAACTTGAAACCCCTGCAGACGATGATGCTTGAATGCACAAAACGTGGAAAGAAATCTTTTGCCATACTCAAAAAGGTTTTTTAATTTCAGTGGTCCTTGAGCTTGTGCATCTGAGGTCTCCATTGGAATGCTGTAGCATAGTTGGTTATTAGTTAATGTGTGAGTATGGCATAGTTGGTTATTAGTTAATGTGTGAATATGGCATAGTTGGTTATTAGCATAGTTGCCTTAGTTTATAAAACCATTAAGACATCTTTTGCCATAATCCATAGACTTGAGTTTATTTTTCTATCATTTTCTCATAATCTTATTTATTTTTTATAATCATTAATCAATGGTGGCTATCAACTATAAAATAATTATGTTAATCATATATTTAGTTAAATATGATCATAATAAAAATAATAAAGCATTGAATATAATAAATCATTTTTAACTTATATGTTTTTATTTAATGATATAGGAATGATGATGGTGTGCAATGGATATCAAGATGGTAAATGAGACATTATAATATTATAATAATCTTATTCCTGCAATTACTTTTGATCGATATTTTATATATTTCTTATTTGCTTATTTTGGTGTAAAAGTAGAAGTTATAATACTTATTAGATTTTTTATACAAATTATATAATTTATTGTTACCAATGCATTTTAGTCTTAAATTTTCTTTCTAAAAAAATATTGATCTCTTATTATTGAGATTTAGAATTCATGATAGATTTAGAGCATATTTGAATTTTAATTTTTCTTTTTGGATTTAGAGCAGATATAGATCTTTATTTTTTTGTTTGGATCTGATAGAATGAAAATATAGATCCATGGATATACGATCTTAATTTTTATTACGGATCTGGATCTGGAGCAGTGTAGATTCAATCTATATCTGCTCCATTGCCATCCCTACTTTAGGGATCGCAGAGGCAAATGAATCTGGGCCTGGGCTGCACGTCATAACTCTGCAAAGCACTCCCGTTTTAACTTGAAACCCCTGCAGACGATGATGCTTGAATGCACAAAACGTGGGAAGAAATCTTTTGCCATACTCAATAAGGTTTTTTAATTTCAGTGGTCCTTGAGCTTGTGCATCTGAGGTCTCCATTGGAATGCTGTAGCATAGTTGGTTATTAGTTAATGTGTGAGTATGGCATAGTTGGTTATTAGCATAGTTGCCTTAGTTTATAAAACCATTAAGACATCTTTTGCCATACCTGAGTTTCTTTCGCAGAACTGAACACAAGCAATATCTAAGCACTGCCGCATCCTTCTCATTGAAAGCTTGCGCGACTTTGCTCTTCAATATTTTAATAGATACAGAGACAACTTCCCAATCAGTACTCAGAATAAGATCAAATCAAGTTTCACTTAAACATACCGAGCTATATAACATATCAACCCGCTCCAACATTTACAATTGACTCTTACCAACTAGATTGGCGCCTAGGTTGCCTCGGTAAGGGTAAATCATAAATGGCGATTATCGTGTCAATAACACTGAATAGTGAATAATGAGATAACAACAGTGACAAGTTGGCCGATTCACTACAGCTGACTTCTTTGTATGCGAAAGAATTAATTACTCCATCTACAATCTACTGATACAAGTAGAAAAAATGTGTTGAAAAAATGTGTTAAAGGATATCAGGAAGAATTGAGTAACAGAAGAACCAATGTTACAGGCACTGTCTTATTTCTGCACTCCCACAAGCCGAGATTGTTAGTCTGTCCTCTTCAGCTTTTCCCAGTATCTGATTCCTCATCTCGACATTTTTCAAGAATCATATTACAATTATTCATTGTGCAGCCATCAAGAAGGCCATGATTCCACAGTTTTATCATGAACAGCCTCCAACACCAAAATAGAGCTGGAGAGAGGACAAGCTCCCGTCCATGAAGTTTGGAAAATGCTTCACATGCCCAAGGAACATGACCATCAGCCAGGACCCTGTCACAGTGGGATATACCCTTCTAAGATATTTCTTTTTTCCTTTCTTTTTCGCATGAAAAATGCATAAGATAGTTCACCTCCTATACATTAATTTCCTAAACATCTTGACATAAAAGAATTGAAGGAAACAAACAAAGAATATATGGAACTGGGGCGACCCAAAAAAAATAAAATTGAAAGCTTTAAGTGGGAAACAATAACTACCGTTGCTTTCTGACAAAGGAGTTCCAAAGATGCATCAGCTGCTTCTCATCTTTGCTAACATCCACAAAATCATCAAGCATCTGCAACATGCCAATTTAATATAATGTTTCCAGGTTCCTAACAGCATAAAATGAAAACATTTCATATAAGAGTCCAACTTAAGCTTTGTTAGGCATCAGAAATCTGGATATAATATTTGCATAAATTGTAATCACTCTTCTGGTTCTTTGATTTTATTTGAGACAAAACCTCAAAATCAACAGTTCAAGATCTGGGACAGAGAGCACACAAGGAAGGGGAAACGGATGTGTTGAGGAGGTGAAGCTGAAACCGGTTACACTTACTGTTCCACAGAACTAAGCCAAAAGCAACCATGAAACAGTCATAATTGAATTAATTCTATGATGGCAAAATATAAGGGATAAATATTTAGAAACTTGATAAAGCATACAAGAAATAACAATAAGCCAGAAGTAAACAGGACCAAATTATTGTTTGACAGGTAAGAAGAAGAGACAGCCACCTATATGGCGTTCTTATCTTCTAATTCAATCCAATTTCCTCAAAGCCAGTAAATACTTGTCATAGTGAGACTAAGCATAAGAAACTCGTTATAATGACTTGAACTCTTCATGCTCTCATTACACACTCTTACAGTGATCCTTCAAAGATTGATCCCCATGCCTCTGCAGTTAAGAGAATATAATGCCCTACTCTATGTCCTTTCCTCAGAACGCATTGCTTTCTCAATGTAGAAGAATGCAAAGGAGTTGGGGAGTAAACCCTTCTTGACAGAATACAAAATATTACTTCAAATATTTAAATCAATTTCACATAATTTGGAAGGCAAAAAGAAAGCAATTTTTGTTAGCCTAACAATAATCTTATCGTAGGAAAGAACCAAAACATAGCAACCAAATCTACACGCATACCCGCCGATCTTCAAAATCTGCAATGTCATCATCAACTTCATCCTCACTATCTTCATTGGACGTTACTTGTTCTATCACCATAGGCTTCAAGTGCAAAAAAGAATGATTCAATTATTGGGTAAGAGTTGAGAGGAAAGAAAGACTATATGGATTAAGGTATAAGATATTATAAGAAAAAGAAATGCAGTATAAGCATAAATTAGTCTCTAGACAATATCAAAAAGCTCTGAAACATCCTATTCATCAAAGATGCAAAGTAGAATTATACAGTAATAAGTAACTCCACATGCTGAAGCAAATAAAAAATGTCTATCAATAAAAACCCAACTAAAAAAGTCATATGAACATATTCAACACATAGACCATTAAGAAAATCATCCTTCCTAATTTTAAAGACAACAAAGATCCCAACATAAACATCTTCAAAATACTGTTATCTACTTATGAGCACTAAAGGTAATGAGCCACATGTTTATAAACCAGAATACACCTATTCTCTGAAAACTCTCAATAGAAACCAGTTAGTAGATTTGAGAAGTACCAAAGTTCTATTGGAGTTTCATCAGTAACTGTAAGGAATATAACATTCATACATGTCTTTCCTTGCCATACCGAAGAAAATTCAGCAATCAACAATGCAAAAATGCACGACAAACTTGAACAGAAGGAACAGGCAGATAGAAAACTGGTCTGATGTTGTCAGTTACCTGAACTCGGTGAGAATGATAGAACTGGCGTTTGGAGAGAAGTGCACGGCTGCATAAAGTTTGAAAGGTACAAAGTGAACAAGGATGCACAAAATATTGGGACTTTAGTATGCGCATGGTAATATACTTCCTTGGAAAGAGAAGCAATGCTTTTGAAAAACAAATCAAAAGGGGAAAGATGGAAATATCAACACTTAGCAATATTAACGAAATAAAGCGGCAAACTGGTATATATACTTTCTAGGGTCTGACCGTTCTGTGCTTAACTTCCTAGATTTTAGAACATGCAGCATAGCAGGGGCTACAGCATCAGTTCCAGATAATGATTTAACACACTCAGGGTCCATAGAAGATTGAGCCATGGCAATTGGTACATCAGGACCATTGAAACTGGATGCAACACCTTCAATGCAATCTGCTCCATTAAAACCAGAGGTTATTCCTCCATCCCTTCCATTTGGCAATTTTCTTCCACTAGGAGATAACTTGGAATCCCTCTCACCTTTACAGAATTTCAGAACCATAACGTTAGTTTTCCACCTTCCAAGAGAGCATGAAATGAGAGGAAACCAAAATAAATGAATATTTACACTGGTATTTCTTGCTTGTGTTCTAAGCACTAAACTCAACTCATATCCCACTGTCAACCCCCTCAAAGTAAAACATAGTAAAAGATGGGTGAAAATGAGGAAAGAAGGAAAACAAGAAGCATAAGAGAAAAGGGGCAAAGAAAGAATGTGGGTCCACAAAAGGCCAATGACTAAAAGGGCCTAAATGAGGCTTTCATTTATTTTTCAAAAATGGCTCTTCCACTATCTTAAGCTACCGGCCTAATGGAGAGCAAAACAAAAATCAAGACATTGAGGGAGAGAGAAGTTCAAGAACTAATGAGTTCATATGGATAACACCTCCACAACCATTGCATTGTTTTGGAAACTCTATGTTTAAAATAAAGAAATCTGCTAAAACAACCCTACAAGGCTTTGAGAAAAAAGTTATTACCATCATCCTTTGCAGCGAACTCTCCATTTGCATCATCAGTGGGTAATCCCGGCGAGTCCAATTCCAAGAATTGTATGTTAACTTGTTTTTCATGCTCTGCAAGGTTCTTTCGCTTACGACTTCGTGGCTTTGCGCTGCACATACAATTCATTTCGCCTTTGTAATTCTCATTATTAATGCTCATAAAAAAAGGGATATTAACTATGAGATACACACTGTACCCAATGATATAAAACCTACCAGAAGAAAAATGTTTGTAGCCGTGGGTCTACTCCACCTGCTACAATCTGTAACAAGAACATCAAGATGCATCAAGATGAGATAAGATCATATGGCTTACCAATGCTTAATGGTTGGAGAAATTATATCTGCCAAACGAGAAGTTCTAACAGGTCCCATAGCTAAACACAGCGTTGGTGAATGGGCTTTAAAAAATTTCTAGACATAATAAATTACATTGTTATGGAAGTATCTGCAGACAAATGCAAGATTATACATGACCCACAATCTAATTGGTCCAGGGAAAGACGTACTGTGAGGATTCTAAGTAAAAATGAGGTACCAGTAATCTAATATCCTTTTAAGTCAATTTTGCTGAAAATGTTAGTTTTGCACAAGGCAACGTAACATCAAAGAAGAAAATAAGTCCATAGAACTTCCAGCATGAAGAAAATGAATTCCAACCTCAGATGTCAGTGTATCAATTTTCACAGAGATGTTCACTGCCTGATAATCGTCAGTAACCTACAAAACAAATGTTTCTTGACTAGTCTTTCCAGAAGGTCCCCATAAGCAGCAACTGACTTGATATTCTAAATTACCAACCCAGAACTCGTAGTTGAATAAATCATGTGATGAGCACAAATGATACCGCAGACCCTGCAAACAGAAACAAAAGTACCATTGCTGGTATCAACATAATTAATTGACTGAACATTTCCAATAAAAGATTAAGTACTGATCTATATCTAACAAATGCCAAGACAATTAAGTAAATATCTTTTGTGAGGGTCATCTAGCAAAATGAATTAATTGAAAGCAAAACAAACATAAAATATATATATCTATATATATATATATAGATATATATATATATATATATATATATATATATTTTGGGTTGAAGTTCAAATTGAGCTTGGAAAGACAAACACAAGCACAAAAGTTACATCATTATCCACCTTGAAGCACGCACATTGCATCAAGCAAAACGGACAAGAGAAGTCCTCAGTTACTGCACATTGAAAAAGACTATTACCACATTAGTAAAATTAATTCTACCATCAATTTCATTGTACATAATGTACACGTATTGGCAAAAAAGGTCATGGACAGAGAGCAAAGCAGTCTGTATCATGTAGTACACTATTGAGCATGCATCAGGAATCTGTTCAAAACTAAAAAGAGTGAAAACTGGCTAATAGTTAATACCACGAGTTTCAGATAGTATTTAATTGGTGTAAATAGGTATATTCATATGTTTGTTGATAGATGCAACAATAAAAGTTAAAGTGGTTACATTGGAGTTAATAGACAACTCCACTTTAGGCAATCCATTTGTATATACTAAATGTACGCCTTTGGGATATAAAAGGTCTCTCCCTGCATCTTGCTACCTCTAAAACAAGACTGCAAGCTGCTCAGATCTTTGAAAAATAAAAGATAAAATAATAGCAAAGAATGACCCTTCCACAAACAAACTCAAGGTGTTATGGTTAACCATACTACCAATATATATTCATTTTAAACCTAGCCTTTCACCTTAGCATAAACAAATCAACCACGTTAGCACCCAATATCTCATCTTTTTATAATGATAATGACAAAAACAATACCAAGAACATGAGTAAAGATATCACGGTGGCTTTCTCAATTAATATGTTTGGGAAGCTAGATTTGATAGACAAAACGTATAATAGCATAAAGAGAAGTATCAAATAAGTCATTTCCAACTGTAAGAAAGTATTGACAAAGAATAAAAGGAAAATAAAAGGAGCTTAGCAAGACAACCACTGAATTGATTGCACTTCACAAACAAATAGTAAATAATTTAGAGTAAACATTGTGCAATAACCTGAAGACAAAAGAATACCTTCAGTCTTTGTTAGCATGTTGGTATAGTCCCTGTAGTTGAAAACTACGATTCCCGGCCTCAACCTACAGAAGATTAAGCGAAGTACATGAAAAGAAATTAAGCCATAATACAAAACCATAAATTCCATTAGAAGATTTAGGGAAAGTTCATATAAAGTGCGAAATTCATTTATTGAAATAAGGATTAGTAGATGTTTGACATAAGCATAGAAAGGGTAAACTGGCTTCTATAGACATACATGCAGTCTTGCATTTAACCCTTAAGCAATGGACCTTGTGGCTGGCATCTTCCATAAATTTCTTTCTTAGTAAATAACAGAGGAAAAGCTAATAATTTTAATAAACTAAACACACGAGAATTAATCTTAAAGCAACAGTAAATAGATTTGAGTAAAGAAATTTTCAAGTGCTACATCATTTTTAAAAGAGCTAACTTCATCGAAACGGGAAAAAGGCAATTGAATGATTGATATAGACAATGACAGTGAACTAGTAGTAGAACCCATGAAAGCATTGCTCCCCAGTATACCATTCAACATTGAGTGATAAAAAATTACCATAGAAACAAAAGAAGACTACTGCCATTTGCCAAAACTTGACTATTCTTAATAAATTTTATGAATACTTTAAGTTAACAAACCAGAGGGGGGAAAAAAGGTGGGAAAGTCCACAAACTGGAGAAAAGAAAGAAAGAAGGAAAGGAAGGGGAAAGAGAGGGGGGTGGGGGAGAGAAGAAGGACAAGCCTTGTTTGTTAACTCCTTAAGCCACCGAGTTTTATTGATTAAAAGTTACTGACACAGAAACTTAAGCTAGATTGTTCTAAAGTATTCAATGTTCAGATAATAGTGAGATTAATCTTTTATGAAGAAGAAAAGTAACACTCAAGAAGAATAATCTGCTTGGTTCAGCAGATTATTTTATGTTGCCATCATCCATTAGCTCTTCTTCTCTCACCAGGCTTTCCTGGTTTTCATAATAAAAACATACCCAAGAAGCAATGAACAAAATTCAATAGCAAAACTGTTGTTGCCTGCACATATTTATGCACAAACTCATGCACAAAAATAAGAAATATATAAGCAGGTAAATCCAATTAATTTTAGTATCAATTTTTCATCCTTGAGATATTATAAAGACATGTCAAGATGGAAGTTAATACCTCCTTTTGTGTTTTGCTCGTATTTTGTAATGCAAACATCTTCGAAGATATGAAGGCTGGAACAAAATACACATATTAGAATGAATATAAAAAAAGGAAACCTAGAAATGGAGTGCCTACATAATTCCTTAGTATTACATGCAAACATATGATTGCAACAATATTTAGTGCCCAACAATAGATAACGACAATTAGCTCTCATCTAGGTGACATGTAATATCAAAGCGTCAAAACAAAAAAAAGGGCATCGGCAAACCACTGATTTCTTTTCAAAACAAACAATCTGTACAGTGTACTTTACCAGATTGCAAAATGTTTTATTGAGACAAAACTTTAGTCGTAGCTTCAACAAGAAAATGCATGACATTACATTAAGTTGAGCACGGTGACGTAGAATATTGTATAGTTCGACAGGCTTGCAGTATATTAAGAGTCTCTCTTCACCGGCAGTTGCCTCTTCTGCGGAAAGAAGCTCACAATAATTTTGATGGCACATCTGGTCCACAATCCAACTCCAATTCAAGCTGCAACCAGAGATCAAACGTCACAATTATTTGAAAAAAAAAAACAACACATAAATAAACAACGTTAAAACTTGTATGAAGAAATCTGATTCTCATTTGGAACGCTCAATCAACACCTGTATCCCCTTTTTTGTTAAAATCGAACGAAGAAATTAAAGTTTCACGTAGTGAATCAGAACACGGTAACTTAATTGAGGACAAGACACGCGTCACAAAATCTGAGATAGTTTGATGATGAATATGCTCTAGAGAGTAGAAACGAAGACCAATATAAGGAACGAGAGAAACAAAGGCATAAATAATTACTATAGCTAAACAGTTTCTGAACCCAACGCTGATTCAGCTTTGAGTTTAGCAAATTTTTTTAGCTGAATTAATTTGAATTTAATAACTGAATTATATAAATGAAGAAAATAACAACGAATTAGCAGCCGTACCTGACATTACTTTTTGGAAAAATAGACGCTAATTAATCAAACATGAACCAAAATTCAAATAACGAAATTGTTTTACAGCAAGCAGAATTGCAGTGACTGTTGCAAGGAAAAATTTATGTAAGAAGGAAAAATATATATAGATACATATATAGAAAAATAGTTACCAAATCGAAGATTTCGCGGAGAAATCAGAAACGGAGGTTGAGAAGAACACGACCAGCTGTGGAAGTAGAAAGGCTTGCGTAACTTTCGGGGTGAAGCCCATGTAATTGATTGGAACTCAGATACTGGGCCTATTTTTTAAGAGTAGGCCTTTTGACACCCTTCTAAGATAAAATCCTAATGTCTGATATGGGGCATTGCGTGGGCATCCAAATAAAGAATACTATATAAGTTTTTGAGAAGCTCGAGGAGATAAAAAAAACGCTGGCTAGTCCGATGAGTGCACGCCCAGTTGGTTAGAAAATCAAAAAGAACATGAATGGGAATGACGTTACCAGACAGCATACCAAAGAGAGAACTCCCATCAGGTGTGAATCCATGACGCTACCATAGCCGAGTCAGACTCAACCTCGAGCACTAAATACCCAAGCTGAATGGCAAGCTCCAAATCCTCGCACACCGCCATGAGTTCAGCATATAAGATCAGCTTGTAGCCCAAAAAGGATCCAAAAGCCGCTAAAACCACGCCCCAGTGATCCCAAAGAGTACCCCCGAAAGCAGCCATCTCAGGGTTGCCCCTAGAGCAACCATCCATAGTCAGCTTAGCCACCCCTAGAGGCGGCCTCGTCCAAGCAACTAGACGAATCGACCTCCTAGGGGGAGTTGTTACTTGCAAGCCCTCCGCAATACGAGAACCCAAGACTCCCTTCAGTTGGGGAGGCTTGAATCCAAAAGCAGAACTAGCGAGCCTGAGGTCAGAGTCGACCTGAAAGATAACCACATCAGTGGAGAAAGACTGCGAATGAAACTGGAAAGCATTTTGGGCCTTCCAAATTTGCCACAAAATGAAGCATGGCAGAAGGACCCGAAGATGATTCCGAGAGGGTGCACAATGTCTCCAAAATAAAAGTAAAGCACGGGGAGACAGAAAACCAAGCTCTCGCTAAACAAACAAAGATAAGTGAATTATCTTTTTTGTTATGAATAATTAAATTATCTTTTAACAATTTTTATACCCAATCTGTTTCATAATTTTTACTTCTATTTCAAATTTTAATTGAATATATTTGTTTTAGAAACTTTCTAAGAATTTATAATTACGGAAATAGATATTATGTAACAAGAAGAAAATAAGTTAAGATTTAGGATTTATATGTACTTTATAGATGAAATCTTAAAATAAATATTCTTTTTAAGACGAAATTTAATGACAACATGATTGATTTTCATTTATGGACTAGTATTTTATAAACTAAATTGGAGTATTTCAGAGAATAAAATTCAAACGGGGTGTTATTAGAATCTTTGGGGGTGTATAAAGCTCCACTCTTTTTTCAAAACAACTTTGAGCCCATTGGGGTCGTACATAAGTACAACAAAAGGCCGGTCAAATAATTTCATTAACACTCCCTGAGGTTTATCTGAATTGTAGATGGACCCCAATTTCAAATCGTAGTCATAGCGAAGTGCAAGTCATAAAATTATTATAAGCTTTTTCATAAAATTGCGGGAAATCTCTTGTATTTTCAATAAAAAAAAAGGGTAACGTTAAAAGTTTTTGTACAAAATAATATCAATCATACGATAAATACAACAAGGATTTGTATTTTTAACTGTGTGTACATTTATCAAATGATGCCTTATTTTAGTTTAATATTGCATTAGAGAGTAAACACAAATGTTTGACGGAAATAGTCTAATATGTTTGCTGGAACTTAAAGCCCAACCAGATGCATGCCGGGACTTATTTAAAGTTGAAGATAATGCACATATGAAACCAAATAAAATAACAAAGAAATAAATTATCACACCCGCGAGGAAACTCAACTGTAACTATAGAGTTGTTGGCTATCAAATTAACTAGACGAGGAAGTAACTGATTCATTCAATTCAACCAACAGGTTGTTGAGTTACATTGGTTTTCAAACATCATTAAAAGGCATGTTCATCAAATTTTCAATTTAAAGAGATTCATAGGTTAAAAATTTATTACACCCTAGTACTTCTCTTTACAACAATTAATATTCACATAGAGCTACAAGATATATTACACGATGAACTACATCAATACGAATTGCCTGGTCAATGAATATCATGACCCTATGTACATCCTCATTATGCTTTAATTAGGTTTCTTTTGGGGAAAGTAAGTTTTTGTTCTTTTCTTTTCTTTTCTTTTTTTATGGAGAAAGTGAAGAGATTTTGGGATACCTCTGTTGTATTATATTCACTTAATGCATGTATGACATGTGTACATTTATTTTAAAAAATCATCATGTAATTGGTAGTTATATTTAATCCATGCACACACATACATAAAATAGTATAATATAACATAGGTACTCTATAATCTCTCAGGAAAGTGACGAGAAATTCTAAAATAAATAAGAGATATCATGTTAGCCATACAACAAACAAATCATGTTATGACATATGTGCATTTATTTTGAAAAACTATTATGTAAGCGGTGGTTATCTTAAATTTAAACACACATATCATACATATATTACTTGATTATATTACCTCTGATGTATTATAAAACTTCTTGAAAGTGACATACTTGTTTTCTTAAGCATTATTTTAGTGGTATGTTAGTTCTACTACCACTCCTAAATGAAAAATGGTTGGTTGGTTGGCTACTAGCTAGCTGCATATATATATATATATATATATATGTAACCTAATCTCCTTTAATATTAGTGTGTGAACTGCTTACTGCCAAAGGCGGAGTTTTCAGTGATTGACAAACATGAAACTTGAAACAACAGACTCCTAGCTAGAAATTAAACAGGAAGGGACCTAGCATTTCTCGTCAAGTCATCGTTTTTATACATAAGTAGATAATGTATGCGTGTTGATTCCGAGTAGTCAGGTTTCTAATTAATTAGCTTCTGACTCCCATAAATCAATATCATGAATGGTTACGCTGCTCATGAGTCGCATGCTGAATGCTCCCAAAATCATGTTAGTTAAACTTCGTGTTCAAAATATACCTACTTCATTCTACAACATTATCCAATTAGATTACACCGCTAGTCGACAGATTTTATTAATAAATACTTACTTATATCATATATATTAAAAATTACGTTTTCTATTAATATTCCACGTATATATAACTCGTTTAGAGTGAATTCAAGAATTAATCTCATTTCCCAAACTTTATTTATAATATATGTGTTCATTAGGTAAGACTAAGTATATAAAATTTTACATTAATTTGCTCCTTGCCAGTTCCCGTAGTTGCCAGCTATTTGAATTGTAAATAATTAATTCCAGTCAATTTTCATTAATCGAGCAACTTCCAAGTAATTGGCTAATTGTACATAGCAAACGTACATTCTATATTTTCATTAATTAGCAGTATTCTTGTAGCTGTACTTGATACGTACAGCCTGAGCCCAAGCCTGAGGTTTTCAGTTTTCATCACCTTTAATAACTTAATGACTCCCAGGAATATGAAAGTGAAACTAGGAATAATATTGGTTCCCTTAGTGACTACTATGGCAGATGGAAATTACAAAATTAAGAAAACTCGCTGCTTGAATATATATGTTGCAGAAGCCCTAACGAGATTCACACTAGCTTGATTTGTGCTCTAAATATTCATGCGAATCACAGCAAATAGTGACTATGTATATGTTACGTTGTATATGATCATAATACTATTGAGCTCAGTTAATGTATAGCAGAAATGAAATTTTTATGTGTTAGTTAATTATAATTAGGTTGTTGGGTGCTTTCAATCTTCCTGTTGATCTCGAGTCAGCCGTGTGGGTCATGAGTGCATGCTTTGATTTCATGTATTACAATATTTGTTTACATCAAACTGCTATTCATTTAATCAACTTTTAGGGGACAAATTAAATTGTCAATTCTGGCGGGTCCGCACTGTGATTCAACATTTTATTTTTAAAAACAAACGCGCCTGATTCGTTCCCCGTTAACAAAAGCAGGGATTGCTTTCTTACTACAGCCGATGAAATAATTCAACCTGATAGTCAGTGACTTTATTTTAAATATTATTTTATACAGTGTCATAATAATTTAATTATTAAAACTTGTCAAACTTTTACACTTCATCTTTGAAACTCCCAATACTTTCTAGCACCATTATCTTTATGTGACGACTTTAATTACAGTTTATACTGTTAAGTTATTTTGCGAACTTATGAATCCGTGGGCTCTCTCTCATCGCCAATGGAGCCAGTTGGGGAAGACTTGCTACTTGGCCGCATATGAGACCTGCAAAATCACCCAATCCAACACATGACCAAACGTGGGTTCTCAAAGAGGGGCGGATTCTAAGGACTCAAATCGTATACCCTATAGCTAAAACTTGTGGTTTTAAAAGTAAGTGAACTCGGCATTTGGTCTAATGTGTAAGAATGACTCGATTAGTATTGTGTGTGTACCAATTTACACTAGGCATTTATTTATTTTTTTAGCAGATTTTGGATGGATGAAATGAAAAATCTCACTCACTAAACATCAACCCAACTTTTGTTGTTACTTGAACTCAAATGATCACGGATTGCAAAGCACATTTCCGGTCAATTAAATTATAAACAAAGGGCAAATAAACATCTAATTTCTTTCGTTTGTATTGTATTATCAGTTGTATTGACAAGTTGTATTATAATAATGTATATTTGCTACATCTGCATTAATTTTTTTGTGATTAACTTAAATTATATATTTAGAAAATAATATTTTTATTAGTACCTAGAAAAATACAAAATATAGAATTCTTGAATTTTAGAAATTTAACATTATTTTTTAGTATAAATATTAAAAAAAAACTTCCATAAAGATTGAAGCTTATAGCCTTATAATCGACAATATAACATTTATTTTAAATTAATATTATTTAAATTTATTCATATATAAATATTTTTATTAGTTATATTAAATTTTTTATATATTAATTACTATAATATAATTAAATAATGCAATATCAAGTTATATTCTTATTTTTATATATTATTTAAGTACTTATTAATCAATTTGATATATTAATTATTATATAATTAAATAATACATTATTTAGTAATATTTTTAATATAATAAAAATTAAAATATGAATAATAAATTATTAATTTATATTAATAATTATGATATAAAAATAAAAGAAAATAAAATTTTGTATTATATTATATTAAAAAGTTATATTATTTATTATTATTTAAAAAAAGCAAAAGTAAAAGTAAAAAAAAAAAAACAGCAAATGCAAAAGCACAAAAGCTAATGCGGCAAACTGCCGCATTAGCTTTTCCCGACTCCCAGTCGGGTTTAGCTAGTGCGGCAGTTTGCTGCATTAGCATACCCCTTAATCCCTTGCAAAATTTTACCAAACATTATATTAATATTAACTTAATGTAAACAGTATTTTAATACTCCCTTAATATTATAACCAAATATACCCTTTATGTAAAATTTATTATCATTTAATCGTATTATTTTATAGGATTCAGTATTGCCGAACGGACAGTAACTATTTCAAAAAAGAGTAGGTATGTCCAACGCTCATTATTTTCTGTATTATACATATCGATGTTTTTGCCGTGTCCCAAAAAGTCGCAATGATTGCCTTTTAAGTCTAAAACAAAACAGGTGATGTCAGTGAGTGAACTCAAAGGTCAAACTACTAGCAGTGTGATGACTGATGCGTGTGTTGGATCAGCACTGAAGGCTGAAGCAATTAAAGAAACCTAATGGAGGGAAAAACGTCTAAAGAATGAAGACTGGAGTGACCGAGAAATGCAAGTCCCAGCATATGCATGCACATTTCTGAGCTCTGATGTGAAAGATTGATACGCATGTACATTGTGGGGTTGGTCTCTTGGTGTTCATCAATGTTTTAATTATACCAAAAGCTTTTCCAAGCGATAATAATTTTGTATACCAGAAGACACGCATGCCTCTTAGAGCTGTCCCCTCCACTTATTATATGATCACGTTTCTCTTCCAGTCTTCTTTACTCACACGTCTCCTTCACAGTTTCAGAATAGTTTGAAAGACCCAAAATAATTAATTAACCTCTCTATCTTTTTTTCCTTTGAATGATTATCGTATAAAATTTTAGATCTGAGTTGATAATATTTTTTAATTAAAAAAAAAATCAATACATATTTGTAAAATCAGTTTTCTCTATTTGATTTATTTGTTTATCCCTAAACTTTTGAAGAAGATACGTGGGTGGTGAATGAGAAGATAGAAAGGGGTTATTATTGAAATTTGATGAAGTATTTGTAGTAAAAGAAAAGAATAACAATTAATATAGCATGACATATTAGATATTGTAACATCAACCACTCATATTTGTATACATTAAGTGTTATTATATCTTAAATTAAAGAAATGAATCTTTTACTCATCTTACTTTTTACTTATTTTTTAAAAATCTCACGACACGTGTATATTATATATTAGTTATGAATGGTTTAGAGGCATTATTTTATTGTTTCTATCATTATCAGTGAGAACTTAATGGAGAAAATTTAAAAGAAAAAGTATGGAGAAAATACGAATAAAACTTAAGACAATTAAGGTTAGAAAAAGAAAATGATTTTGCACATTATTGTGTCAGCTTGGCTGATTTGGTACCGTCCACTGCCTTTCCAACTCTGAAGGATCACTCGTCGGATTAAAAGTAAACCACCAATGCACCACCATATTATATCGCAATAAAATAATAAAAATGTGAAAAAGGCGCGTTATATAAATAATGGTAGGGCCATCGTTCTTCTGTAGAGATATCAAAAGAGTGGTGTGGACCTTGTGGTTACTTTTGCTTTTCTCTTTAAAATAAGTGATATGATTCGGCCATCAGCAAAAAAAAAGGTCGGAGAAATCTATCCAGTCCGCGGAAAAGAGATTTGAGAATATTGAATATTGTAAAAAGGCTATGATACATGATTACATGCTTTTTGCATGCGAGTTTGTTTTTTATTTCTAATGAGCAGCGACATCATAAAGGATTACATTACGGAACTAAAAAGTGCGTGTGAGATTTCCACTCATTGATTTTATCACAACATGGAGATCAACAGATGCCGAATCTTGAAAACGCAGACACCGTGGCTTATGAATTTATTAATGTCTGAATCTTGTTTTTCACGTTGCTGTAAGGCTTTTTCATTGAAAATTCCCTTTCTAAGGCTTTTTCATTGAAAATTCTCAAAATTTTAAGCTTTTTTTTTTTTTTTCTTGATCCCTCAAATTTTACTTCTTAACCTTCAATTTATTATGTGTAATTGATTTTCCCAGTTTTTTTTTTTGTTATAAATATGTAGTGAATTAGGGATCAAGAACAAAACTTGGAGATCGACATATTAAAAAAAAAATTAAAGAAAGAGAAAAGAAAAATGAGGATGAGGAGTACAGCGGAGAGAAATAATCTTGATCGTATAATAGCTTGCCAGTTTGCCACTCGCATAGTGGATATAATTAAATTATGGAGCTTTGTTGTTGTAAAAAGTCAATCGTGAAATGACAGGTTGATAGTTGCCTATACCGCTCAAGCACTTTTCCACCGAAGAAACGGTCGGTGCGCATGCAATAGTGTGTAAGACAATAATTATATGGGGACACCATTTAAGTTTTCAAGAAGTTTATATGAAAATAAATTTTAGATTACATATTTTTACTTGTAAACATCAAGTCAAAAAGCTTTCCATTAGAAAAACAAAGAGACTTATTTGACTTTAATTTAATTTTTTGCTGGGCACTTCAAACAGTAAACTCATTCAAAAATCAAACCATTTTTATTTTTAAAAAATTCAACATTTTTGCTACATCCAATCTCATTGGCAGCTCGCTTGAAATAGCTGTTGAACCAATCACCAAACCTAATTGCTAAAGATTTTGCCATGAAAGATGTCATGCATGAAGCCATTTAACCTTTGAAATTATCCACATATATTACTCCAGAATAGAGTTAGATTTAGACTAAATCAAATTCCAATTTTCCAATATCTCCCGGAGAAAAATCTAATGTAGAACTGATAATGGGGTTTCAAAATCATTGCTGAAAATATATAAATATTCATAAATCTTTGGAGAATAATTTTTCATCTTCATGTACATGGAAGCTATTGATGAGATCATTATATATATATTATCTTCATGGGTTCTTTTTGTCACTTTACATGTTTTAAAGCAAAGCGTGTGTTGCAAGACATTTATAATACAGTGAACCAATTGTTTGACAAAACTCATTTGAAGCAATACATGTTCTAAAAGATACCATTCTATCTTAAGAGTGTGTTTTGGCACGCTGCATTAGTCATATTACGTTGTAGTATATTGCATTAGTTAGGGTACATTATGTAAGTTTTAATGCAATATTTCATTTGGTGTAATATGCATTGTATTATATAAAAGATTATTATTATTATTATATTAATATTAATATTATTTAAATTTATTAACATTTTAGACTTTTATTAGCTTATTTTTAAATTAATTATTAAATAATTATTTCATATATTAATCTTATAACATAAAATTATTTAAAATACTATTATTAAATAAAAAAATTACAATATTATGTTATTTCATTAATAACATTGATACCCTAAAAGTAATTATCAAAACAATTCTTAATAAAATGATATGGTAGGAAATATTAGATGTTACAGTGATAATATCTTTAGATAAAATAATTCTGCTTGTCGCATGCATGGTGCTGCCACCGGTTGAAACAAAAGTTTCAGATTTATTGTTGGGTTACGTTAAAAAAAATGGCAGTTTAGTCCCTAATTTTTATATGTTTACCAGTTATTTAACAACAACAACAACAACAACAACACGCACATATACTTCTTGGGTATTAGTCAATCTTTTTCCATTCAGGTACATAATCTAAATTAAATTTGTTCTCTTATAATTGAACTTTTAACCTGTTACTTACATTCCATCCCTCCCCAAATCAAAACATATACCCTTGAAATTGAGCATTTAACCCCTCGTATATTTTCATGATAAGAAATCAACCAGTCAACTACATCATTTAAGGATATATTGACAATATCAATAGAATGTGATGTGTTTATCAAAATGTAAAAATAATTAGGGATCCAGCTATGGTACCACTGTGGTACCATAGTTTTACCCAATAATTAGTACGTTAAAAAATTATATTTATGTTCCAACAATAAATATTAAATATTGATGTTATAACATTAAAAATAAAACATAATCATTTAAAAAATAAATAATAAAGAAGAGAAATATAATTTTTTTTTTTTTTAAAAGGATCCATTCTTGCAAAAGTATTCAGTACTACTTTTGCTTTCTGACCGAATCGAAGAAAATGTCTACCGGCATCATAAAATACAGTGGTATTGGCCATTTTCCACCAAGGAAACGGTCGGTGCATGCAATTTCAATACTGAAAACGGATGAACATGCAATGGCGTAAGAGAGAGAATAAGATGTGAACACCATTTTAAGAAGTGAAACGAAATCGTTTGTGTTGCCAGAAAGGTTACAATCTTTTACCAACATCTAGTCAAAAAGTTTTGTTAAAAATATTCATAAAAAAAGAAAGAAAGAAATATTTGACTTTTTTTAGATTATGTACAATATAAACAAAGTTCAACATAATAATCCCACAATTAGAATCCAACATAGAAAATCAACTAAATAAATTCAGAGACTCAAAATGTACATTCAGGGAGAAGGTGTCGGTGAACTCTAGTACTCAACTAAACAATTGACAAAAAAATTTGACTTTAGTTCATTTTTTTATTGCGTACTTCAAACAGAAAACCCATTAAAAAATCAAACCTTTTGTTGTCTTTTTAATTTTATTGTGTTTGTGGAAATTCAACATTTTATCCCCTCCACCTGATGAAGCCTGCTCAAAGCTGCTTTTGAAACAATCACCAAACCTAACTGCTTAAGTTTTTGACGTGAAAGATGTCACGCACGAAGACTTGAAATTATCCAAATAGCTGCAAATTTAGATTTGGATTTATATTTAGACTAGACTAGAGCAATTTCAAAATTCAAATGTATCCCGGAGAAAAATCTAGTAATGGGGTTTGAAAATTGTTATTGGAAATACTTACGGTATTCCAATATTTTTGGAGAACAATTTTTCATCTTCACGCAAGGAAGCTGTTGAGATAATAAATATTTTTAAACATGAAAGATCTTACGATGGATCACATAAAATTGAACCAGAAACGACAACTTATTTTCGTCACAAAAAATCGTTCTTACGTAATACTTACCAAAATTGACATTCAAAAACTGTTTTCATATTTTATGAACATGTCAATGATCTTGAGATGATGGATAGATTATTCATAAAATACCATGCATTCACATTTCACGCCCGTACACAAATAGCTCTGCTCGTTGAAAGTCAAACTACATACTGCGAACTGCTAAAAATTAGTTCAACCAATTCTTTGAGGACAAGCATGGGCAGAGTTGTAATTCCAGTGGAAAAACATGAACGTAGGGGCATTTTAGTCTATTCAACATGAAACAGAGACAAGACAAGAAGACACGCCCTCCGTATGAGGTTAAAAATACGTAGATCTCCGACCTTTCTTGAAGCGAAAACATACAAGCACCCTTTTGGAAATTATGAGAAATAATAATAATAATAATAATAATAATAATAATAATAAAACTACAAACACGCTCACGCAGATGCGGCGTTGACAGGAATGGTCAACCTACGCTATTTTACAAGTCATGCCCTTCATATGAGGTAATTAATTACGTAATTTAATATCTGTAATTTCATTAATCCATTCACAGATTGTCAACAATATGGTTCTGAATGTAAATAAAGTAAAACCCAAAGGGCAAACAGCTATCACTTAATCTATATATACGGGGCTTGATCTATTCAAGCTTGCTTAGTTGGTTTCAGGTTCACATCCATCATAACTCTCATTGACCGTTATTAATATCTCTCTCTCTCGATTGCTTAATTTCCCTATGCAGTCTCTTCAGATTAGCTCCACTGTTCCGGCAAAAAACGCCAGCATTTTTCAGGCGAAACGTGCCAGCTTCAAACGCCAACCTTCAAGATTAAACCCAACAGCTGTTAATGCAAGTATTAACACTGCTGCTACATCAACTCGAACGCTTAAACTAACTACTTCTTCATCTAATGAAGTGACAAGGTTACATTTATCTAATCTCGAGAAAATTCTCCAAAAACAACAACCACTTACGCAACCGAGTCAACTGGACTTGCAGCAACCGGTTCACAAGAAGGGGTCAACGGAAAACAAGGGCATGGTTTTGGAAGGCCTTAAAAGATTTTGGCCTGAAATGAAAGCAGCGGAGGAAATGTCACCAAGACACTTGAACAGGCTTCAGCGCTTGTTATCAATTTCGTCAGCTGAATATTCTCCAAGAAACAATCTTGGTTCCCGTTGGCGTGAATATCATGGTTGCAAAGATTGGGCTGGGCTACTTGACCCGCTCGATGAGAATCTCCGGCGAGAGGTGGTGAGATATGGAGAGTTTGTGCAAGCAGCTTACCATTCTTTTCATTCAAACCCGGCCATGTCAGCAGAAGAAGCTCCCCAACCCAGATACGTGGCTCTGTCTGATAGGTCTTACAAGGTGACGAAGAGCCTCTACGCCACGTCATCAGTCGGATTGCCCAAGTGGGTCGACGACGTAGCACCGGATCTCGGATGGATGACTCAACGGTCAAGTTGGATAGGCTACGTTGCTGTCTGCGACGACAGGAGAGAGATCCAGCGGATGGGCAGGAGAGACATAGTCATCGCGTTACGTGGAACCGCCACGTGTCTAGAATGGGCCGAGAACTTTCGAGCCCAATTGGCTGACATGCCTCATGATAAACAATCAAAAGTTGAAAGTGGGTTCTTGAGCTTGTACAACACACGTGGAGCTCAAGTGCCGAGCCTGTCTGAATCAGTATTGGAAGAAGTCCGTAGGCTCATGGAGTTGTACAAAGGGGAGACCCTAAGCATAACAGTGACAGGCCACAGCCTCGGCGCTGCCTTGTCCCTGTTAGTAGCGGATGATATAAGCACATGCGCGCCAAGCGTCCCGCCAGTTGCTGTATTTTCATTCGGTGGGCCTCGCGTTGGCAATCGAGGATTCGCCAATCGTGTGAAGGCCAACAACGTCAAGGTATTGCGTATTGTGAACAATCAAGATCTCATCACTAGAGTGCCAGGCAACTTTATAGGGGAAGATGTGGCAAATGAAAATATCAAAAAGATGCTCAACGTGATAAATAATGAGGAGAGTGAGTGGGCATATTCTCACGTGGGAACTGAGCTACGCGTTGACACAAAGATGTCTCCGTATTTGAAGCCAAATGCGGATGTTGCATGTTGCCATGACTTGGAGGCTTATTTGCACTTGGTGGATGGGTTCATGGCGTCAGATTGTCCATTTAGAGCAAATGCTAAGAGAAGTCTTGTAAAGTTACTGAATGACCAGAGATCGAATGTAAAAAAGTTGTATACTAGTAAGGCAAATGCCTTGACTGGTTTGAACCTTGAAAGAGAGGGCCTATTCCCCTCCTCGAGTTGCCTGCCCAGCCCATCTTAATTATAAATATACAAATTATTATAAATGAAATGGCATAAGCTTATGTGTATAACATTGATCTGTGAGCGAGGTAGATCATGCGTTGTTTATTTTTTATATACAAATATATGTCATTCATTTATTTGTTCTCTCTCAGACCTAAAATTTCTTGCTCTCGAACGGCATATATTCTTCCGAAAAATGACCCCACTTTTAGTGAGATAGCTACCTAGCTACCATCGCCACTTAATTTCTTTAAGTTTGTGAGGCGTTCAAACCCTCCACAAAAGTTTTATGAGAGCTAAATATTCTTAAATATTTATAAATCATTCTCCATCATAAACGCGAAATCCCTCATCCATGGATTATTTGTCTGCATATAAAATTCAATGTAATAATGTAAGTCTCAATCATGTATATTTGATTGTAAATATCAGTGTAATATCTACTATAATAGCAGTTGTTGTAAATATTTGTGCAATGAGTAATCTGATGTGTAATCAGTATTAAAAAAAAAAAAAGCTACCTAGCTACCATCAGCTCTCACCACAAGTGATTATCTGGTACATATTTGAGATCGATTATAAAACAATTAATTAAGCGCAGAATCACATTAATTAGTGGGTAGAGGATTGTGTTGTCAGTAAACATACTAAATTAAAAAAATAAAAAGTAATTAAGTGTAGAATATATTAAAGTTACCATGTGATATATGCAATGACCTCATGTCATTTTTACATAAGTCATATCAATGAATTCTTATATTATTTCTCGAATTGGGTGGTCTCAATGTATAGATTTTTCATTCATTGATTAAATTTTTACCATATATTCTTATCAAGAATATAATAAATGAAGAAATATACACTAAAGTTATGATTGGGAGTTAGGACTATATAAATACATGTTTGATATGACTTATTTAATGACCATAAATGCTTATTTAATCTCATAAGTTCTTATCATAATTTTTATTGGTGTTTGGTTATTTTTCTAATAGAGCTTTTGAAACTTAAATAAGTTATTTTGCCTCTACTAGTAAAAGCTTAAATTTTGGGTTTTTGGGAGTAGAGGTTGAAATTTTTTTTTTAATGTTAAAATATCTAAAACATCCCTACTTATTTGACAATTTTTTTTTATAACATAACTTTAAAAACTTGCCTGTCAAAGTAATTTCATAAACTTTTAATAAAATCTTTCATTGACAACCTAGCAATTAAATTTTTTTTAGTAAAATCTCTATTTATAAAATATCTTCTAACAAAAGCTCTATTTAAATAAGCTTTACTTGAAATTATGTACCAAACAGAGGCTAAGTGTGAGATTAGACTAAGGTGGCGTTTATTTTTTAAATCAAATGAATTAATTAATCAATTAGATAATCGAATCAATAATATATTTATTTTTTCGTCTGAACCTCAGAAAATAAGTATTAAATTGTTTATTTTTTTCAACTTAAAAAGCTGAAAATATATATTTTTACATTTGTATCCTTATTAAATTTGAATGTCAAATAAATAATATATTAAATACCACAATATTTTAACATTTATAAGTAAAGCTATATTCAAGTGAATACATAATTATTTTAGAATTTTAATATATAAAATACCATAAATTTCAAATTTTATCGTATATAGTATAAGAAAGAAAAAATAATGATATTTTTATGTGGGGTAAATGTCTATGGGTGAGTTTTGGGATAGACATGAAAAATAAATTATAAAATAGGGATATTTTTGACATTAGTAAATAATTGACTTAATTCAGATTTCTCCATTAAGTAAAAAAAAAAAAATTTTATTTTATTAAGTCAAAATTATCTAATAAGTCTCATTAAGTTATAAAACAAACACTCTAATTAACTTAATTAATTAAGTTAAGTCACTTTAAGTTATTAAGTTAAAAAATAAACGCCACCTAAGTTTAGGATTAAATATTTATCCCATGTTTGGCAACTTTCCATGGATTGAATTAGGGGGGACTAAATTCAAATTAAGTTCTTAAATTATAGAATTAGTAATCCCAATTTATAAGTACCGATGTAATATTAAAATAATCATGAAAATTAATAATACTAGTATTAATTGATTTTATAGATATTATTTGCTAACTTTTTGATAAAGTAAAATATATCTAAAATATCTTATAAAAATTAATTAAATAATTAAATAGTTTTATCAATTTATATTAATTATTATAATCATGACTACCAAATAACTAATTTACTATATACTTAATGTTCTTATTTACTACCTTTAAGTTAATTTTAATTAATACTCTTAAATATTCAAAATAGTTATTTTTTTTTGTATTTAAATATTATTTAACATTATCCAATCCGATATTGTATCAAACATAAGGCAATATCGTGTAATCTAATCTAATCTAATTCGATCATAATATTTAGTCCAAACCAATCATGTGTGCCAAACGGAGCCTAATAGCACTCAAAATTAATTAGTTTTTCAGCTGTGAATACACAAATCGACGTGCCGAGAATATACTGCCGGTTAGTGACGGGAAGTGCTGATTTGTTTAGTGAAAGCTGCCTACATGTCTGAAGTCCGATGTTTATTTGACCAATCATGCATATATTTTGCCTTTGACTCAGCTCTATATTGTCGGGTATGAACGCAATATCAATTATTCAAGATGACGTTGGCTTGGTCCGCCGTACGTGAGGTCATATTCCGTTGTCGTGGGCTGCAAACATGTCTAGTCCTTGTCTCGCATATTGAATTCATCTGGTCGTCAAGTCCCCGGCCGCCGAAATGTTCAGTAAGACCGACGACCGGTGCAGTCGATGACAACTGTAACATGAAACTTCGTTGCAGTTGCATGTTATATAGTCCGATATATATATATATATCTACTATGATTTAAAATCTCAGGGAGGTTAATTTATGCACACAACTAGGATTTAATTTGTATTCGCAGAGAGAATAATTTGCGTTGCTTTGACGACTAACAGTTACATATTTTGAAATCAACAAAAGCTCTTATTGACAAGGTCAATTCCTTTCATTAATTCCAGGTCATCACACTAATTTTGACGATTTGGTCATTTGGTGGCTCGCTCTTTTGTAAGAAATTATTCTTAATTTCGTACTTATCAGCATTCAATTCAGCAACTGCCAACCGACTGTCTGACTCCGTTTATGATTTATGTTAGGCAGCAGCCATCATTCATGGGACACTTCAAAGTAACAACCCTTTTCGTCTTTCAATTTGCACATCATCTTGTGTTATTAGGGTACCTTCGAAGTAATTATATTTTATCGTGCGGTATTTGGAAATCTTATTAAATGTTAAGTTCCCTTCAATTTGTTTGGCATCATGGATAATTGAGTGGTCACCTAAGAAACGAGCATATATATAAATTGTTGCGTTGCAATGTAAATCACTAATAATGCAGTATGATTCCGGATTCATAATAGCTGGTCGCATCTATTTGTTTTCTACGCAGCTATTTGGTCACCGCATATTGTTGCGATTTATTGAATATCTCCATTTAGTAATTAATAAGATAATAACTTAATATTAAATTAATAGATAGGAACAACGTATGAGGAGGAATGGAGAATTTCATAAATGGTATTAAGGTCCTTGATGTAAATTAAAATTGTTTGCTGAAACGGGAGAACAAAATGAAGGGATTTTGCGTAAAAGTTTGATGGTAAAGAGAAAGAGAAACAAGCACGGTTAGAATTCATATCGATCGAAATAGAAAGATCATTTAGAGGTGGGAGTGGTTTGGGGTTGATCGGGTTTATAATGCAACTTTTGAATCATTTGGTCAGTCAGTTTGATTAAAATTGATACTTCAAAAAATTCAAAAAGAAAAAAACTATTTGATAGTTAAAATCAAATTCAATACGAAAAAAAAAACCCATTAATTCTCCATTGTAACACTGAATGTTATTAAACTTTTCAATTCCTCAGGTAACCTCCTCCACTTCTAGAAAGACATTCCATCTTTAAAGGCGGGTAAGCCAGGTCAGGAAGAAGTTTGACTGATGAGATGGGATAGGATCCTCTTTGAAGCAATCAACCACGAATAAGAGTCCTTAGGTTGAATAGGCAGTCGAGATAAGAGTTCCCATCTGTAGGCAGGCTTTCAAGACTCCATCTGGAAAGAGCTTTCACTCGTGGGAAAGAGAAGAACCCCTTATTTGAAGGTAATGCCAAAAGGAAGTAAAAATAAATAGAAAAAATCTCTTCCTAGCAATCTTTACTATAAGTATGGGTCTTATTTCATCTAAAAGTCAAATTAGGAATAGTGCAATTGAAATACAATTCATTCATAATATAGAATAAAAGAATAGAAATTGATTCTCTTGCCGAAGAGAAAAGAAAAAGTGTGGGGGGGGGTATAGGGAATAGGAGATTAAGGATAGAACTCCACTCCATAGATAGTGAACACAAATTCTTGTTTCATTTTCAATTCCTTTCCAGTCGAAAACGCAAGCTGCTGGAAAGGTTTGCCGATTCTCCCTCTTCTTTTGCTTTACAACCGGAATAAGGAACCTTAAAATTCACCCCACTTGTCAATGAAAAAAAATGGTATTTGAGAGGACTACCTGTTAGCATATCAGAAAGATTTTTATGAAATGTCGTACTTTTACCTGCGCTTTCCGATCAATTAATCCCGGGACATCATTGTGTTAGGTAGGGTCAGGAATCTTTGATTAGTAGAATGAGCCCATCCCTCTGGCTTATTGGTCGATCCGGCTGGCAGTTCCTGCATCTCCTACAAGGCCCCTTCATACAAGTTTGCTGTTGTTGAGTGTTATAAAGTGTATATTTATAAATGATAAAATCATCATTTTACATTTTAAGTCTTACTAACACTTCTACTTTTATGTATTTTAGTCTCTTGTAATTTAATTATGTATGTTTTATTTTAATTAAGTATTTTATGTATTTTAGGGGCATCATGATCATTTTACAATGAACGAGAGTTCAGACAACAAAACGAATATCACTTTTGAACTCAGGACAGTCGAAAACCTTATAAGGAAAAAATTGTTCATACGATCTTTTCATATCGTTCTTATTCATGACATGACATTATCGATGATCGATGATGATGATGAAATGTCACGATTTTATTGGACTAAAATTTTATGTATTGATCGCGACGTAAGATATCAAATGACCAAAATTGTGCGATATACGACATACACAGGATAACTTACAACCAAACCCCATCACTGTTCAAACCGCGGTCAAACCGTCAACAGAATAAACCGCAGATGGCGATGACGAATCCTGAAGATCCAAATATTTTTAATCCGATGATCATGATTTACTCAATGTATTTATAAAAAATGGGCTCTCCCCCCTTAATTTGGCATCCCTGAATTCATTTTTGTGTTCTATTTTCTTTAATTCTTTCTCCATTTTGTATTTTCTACGTATTTTAATAAATTCTCATTTTGCCCCTAGTTGAATTATGAGTAGCTAATTTCTTTTCGTTGGGTTGGGTTAAGTTTAACAATGCGAAGCTTTATTTAGTAAATTTATTTTCTCTCCCCTCTATTAAGTGGATGTTTTTTTTCGACAAATAGTAATAAGTTTGTCTTCAGATCACCGATTTCAATTTAGGGGATGGCAAATATCGGTCGAGGGCTAAACCGATCAATAAAAAGAATTAAAGCTCTAAAAAGCCCTCTATTTATAGTTAGGTCGACCTCTAAATTTTCCACCCACAATTCAATTCTCATGTCCCACCCACTACCATTTCAACTAATTCGGCAATTCCTCAACCATTTCAAACACAATTCAATTCTACTTTCCACAACCAATTCCACAATTATTTCAATCATTTCCAAAACCATTTCACACACAAATCAATTCCAAAATCCAACATGAAAAATACATAATACAATTAAATTAAAAATACACAATGTAATTTTTCAACAATTCTAACCATACACAATTCAATTCAATAACCCAACATAAAAAATAAAAAAACCCATGTCTTATATAAATAAAAATACACAATTTAGTTCCATAACCCAACATTAAAAAAAAAAAGTCTTATACAATAATACAAATAAAAACTTATAATTCAATTCCACAACCAAACTTTTTTTTTAAAAAAAAAAGAACTACTCTAACACTTGCGGGCCACTTTCATCTTCATCCACAAATTCCTCTCCATTAAAAATTTTACTTTTGAGAATTTTACCTATAAAAAAAAGAAAAAGAAAATGAGAAAATAATTCAAGTTTATAAAATTATTACTAAACCAATTATTTAAATATTTTGTACATTATTTATATTCATACCTTTGGAGTTTGCCCATAGCCAATGTTGAGTGCACATAAGCTCTTCCAATGTCGTAGGATGAAGTCTACTCCGATGTGGAGTCAAGACTCTACCTCCAGTGCTAAATGCCGATTCAGAGGCAACGATTGTCACGAGAACGGCTAAGATATCCTTGGCCATTTGAGCCAAAATAGGGTATTTGCCTTGGTTCACTTTCCACCAATTTAGAATATCAAAGTCTGAAGTGGATTTGATTAAAGGCTCTTCTAAATACCTCTTAAGGTCGGACTTCGATACAATGGTCTCACTATTTTTGCTTGCAAATGCCTCAAACTTCCTTATATCAAAAAATTTACGGCCAGTTCCTAAATTAAAATTAAAACGAACATCGGCCGAAGAAGATTCACCAACAACCGCATCACTCACATTCTCACTCTTAACTTCATAAAACTTAACCAAATCGTTACTTAAATTGCGCACCATTTGAATCTCATTTGCAGCACCCTCACCATAAAGTTGTGGAAAATAATAATTAACCAATTGCATCTTAAACCTCGGATCAAGAATAACTGCCATCACCAAAATCCCATGAATTTGGGCCCAATATTTATCAAATTTCATAATCATTTGATCAACCATTTCTCTAACCACAGGCACATTAGAAAGATCACATTCATCCAAATTAATCCTCATTTCACATATCATTGGGAAAAAAATATTAGATGTGGGATATTGTGTACCTGAAAATAACTCTGTCATAGAGTAAAACGGCAGCAAATATTCCAACATCTTTTCAGCCATCTCCCATTCCTCATCTGTTGGCAAAGAGGTGTAGTGTTTGTCGCGCTGCTGCAGTCTAAAAAATACTATTTTATATTTCACAGCAACATCAAGCATAACATTTGTAGAATTCCATCTAATTACACAATCAAGTACCAACTTTTTCTCACACTTAACTTGTAATTGCCGCGCAGCCATCTCAAAAGTTTCTACCCTCTTTGGTGTGCCCGTCCAATAAGCCACATTATCCATAATCTTTTTAATTAACTCCTCAATCACTTTCATCCCCTCCTTCACAATTAGGTTTAAAATATGAGCCACACACCTCATATGAAAAAAATTCCCACCCATTATCATAGAATCAACTGGAATCAATCCCATCAACCTATCAACCATAGCATCATTAGTGGAACAATTATCTAAAGTTACAACTGATATCCTTCTATCCACATTCCAATCCAACATACATTTAAAAAATGCTTCAGAAAGAAATTCAGAGGTATGTGGAGCCAGCAAATATATAAACCTATTCATTACCAAAAAATTAAATTTTAGAATAAATTAAATTGAATTAGAAATAAGTAAACATAATATTGACTTTGCAAATATATGAACCTATTCATCACCAAAAATTTAAATTTTAGAATTAATTAAATTGAATTAAAATAAATATCAAGTAACAAGAAAAGTACCTTAAAATTCGACTTTGTAACCGCCAAGACTTGTCCACAAAATGTCCAATAAATTGCCCCTTCTTTTCGATTACTAAGTAGTCCACATAGTCCGTAGTAATTGCCACCTACTATCATTATTCTCCAACAAAGCCATTATTTTTGTCTTTTCAGCTTGATACAATTTAAAAATCTCACTCTTTAAAGTGTTTATACTCAAATTCTTCACCAAAGGGTTGGCATAAGACATCAAATCCCTATATGCCTCATATTCCACAAAATTAAGTGGTAGCTCATGCTTTACAACCAAGGTTGCTATCTTTTGCCGAACAATAATTCGATCTTCCTGCCCTCAATACAACTTGTTCTATCATCTTCCTCGCCACGCTTAAGAGTTTTTTATATCAAGAAAGGAACCTTTGGCTTACATGATTTTTTCAAACGTTCATCCAAATGCGAGGTTCCATTACGATGCTACCAACTTAGCTTTGACAATGATTACATTTCGCCTTCAATTCACCATTAATGGTTACCAAGTGTCCCAAACATATGAAGGTTCTCGATACCGCTTTTTTATTACTACTTTGTTCTACCTTATCATCACTGGGATGCCTCTTCAACTCCTTCAACTTCTTGGACCCCTTCAAGAGGAATGGCATCATTTGTATTCTCTTCGCCAACATGAGAATCCTCACGTGAATTTAACATAATGACCTAAATTAAATGTGTAACAAGTTGTAATTAAAATATAATATTTATGGTAACTACATAATCATTATGAATATAACAAGTTGTATTGGCCATTGTGTGTGTATGTGTGTGTGTGTGTGTGTGTGTGTGTGTGTTTGTTTGTATGTCTAGATAAATAAATTAAATTGAGCTGTATGTGAAATTTATTATATTTATAACAATTGACTAGTTCACATGATGCGGTAAGAAAATTTTTGCAAACTAGTTAAAATTTTAGCTACATACGTCTTTGAATCTTCAAGAAACAAAGGGGTAAGGGCATGTAAAAGTACCATGACTTTGAAGTAAAAATTTCAAGAATGCTTAAAAATGAAAAAGCAGAGGGAAAAAGAAAAAAAAAGCTTTGTGCGTCTTCAATCAATAAGAGAAATTTGTCACGTCATCGGTATAAAGATCCATCGACTACTCTTTTTAATCGTTAATTAATCTATAGTTACTGATCTATAACAAATTCTTTCCATCACCACAAAAATAAAATAAAAATTCAATCTAGCGGAATGCATCTAATGACAAAAATTCATTTTAAAGTTCAATTGATTTCATTGACTTAAAAAGCAGTGAATTGGATTATAAGATACAATAACAATTGGCAATTGCATTGCCATCTAATTTCATTAACCTAATTACCTAAACTTAATTATAAGAAACAAATTGGCAATTGAACTTACATTTTTGGTCGGAAATAATTACGAACCGACTGGCGTCAGCCTTTGGTTTTACGGGTAAATAAAAATTGCACGCAGTCTTGTGACGGGCAATTGGTTCACTCACGTCGCGGGGTCGTGGACGGTCATGATGGTGGATTGGCGGTGAGACACGCGACAGTGAGACACACAACATCGAGACACGCGACGGCGAGACGCTGATTAGGTGACATCGCGACAATCACGATCGGGCCGATTTGAGCTGTATTTGACCGGTGGTCAGCTTATGGCTTAGGGTTTTTGAGAACTTGGGTAGATTTACTATTAAACTTTAGAGTAGTCGTGTCCATCACAGCTGACCGTTGTTGTGTCGTGTGCTTTGTGGATGATGTCTGATGTGTGCATGTGTGTGTGTTTTTTTTTTTTTTTTGCAACAGGGTCGTCGGGTTTGCCTGCTTTTTAAGTCTGACCGACCTAAATTGTTCGCATTAAAATTGTGGGAACCCGAATTCCGAAACCTAAAATTCGGCCAAACCCTAACAATTAGGTGGCGGGTCAATCGGGCTAAAAATGAAATTAGCCTGACTAAATTGTCAAACCAAGTACAAGGTTATTATTATTCTACGATTTAAGCCAAAGACCATATTGATTGAGTGTGGTTCATGTGGAGGAACCCTCCTCATGATTTAATTTTAGCATTAATAAGAATATTTAGCCCAAGGTGGTATGCCGACGCAGAGATACCCAAGTTCTTCATTTCAATATAATTTGTTTTTAATTTATTCTGCATTCTAATTTAAATTTTAATTTTCCAAATCATTTTCACCACAAATCCAACCACCTCATAAAAAAACTAATTCTACATAATTAAAAATCTACTCCTCGTGGATGCGACACTTTCACTTTAATCTATTCTATGATAGATTTGCACTACCGTAAATTTAATAAAATTTTGCAACAATGCTACTTACTGAAGTTCCACTAGCCAAATCAATAGTTATAGAAGTCCCAATAAGTTGACTTTTATCAATTTCAGCTCTTCAACCGCTCCTTCTTAGAATTTCATAGATGCCCATGCTTTGATTCGAAAGCCCTAACTGTGATTTAATCCCTAATACGATCAAGTATTGAATTCTACTCCCTTCAATCTAATTTGAACCTATCCAAACTACGAACACCTTCTTACTATAAAGGCGGTCTCTCGCTCTTCTCCTTAATCTACTCCCTATTGACAGAGGTAGTCCAACTTCTTGAGCAAACCAAAATATTGAATAATCAACATTTTCTTTTTTTTTTTCCTCATACGAGATGAAAGGATCGATTAACCTGACTAACTCGGGACTGATCTTTTCATCTTATACCAATTAATGAAGTGACGAGTCGCTTTTATTTTTTCATTTTGCTAGCCTAGTCGAGGCTTGTCCAAGCTAATCCTAATGGATATTATACCCAATATCCGCTAATAAACAAATATGATGTGTTGTTTGAATATCTATAAATTTAGTGAAAATTCAAGTTTGATTTATGAATTGTTGAGTAGTATTCAATCAATGTTAGTTTAATAAAGAAAAATTGAAAAAGTCACTTTTTTCATAAAAAATAAGAAAGATTCAAAACTAAGTTTAGCCACACTTGACATTAATTTCTATAATTTTACACTTATTGTTCTCGGCGGGAGTTTGGATTATGTTAATGTTAGAAACGAGCTTTAACACCCATTTGGATTATATTTCTTCAAATACCTTCAAATTTTATTTATAAAGTAAAAAGTAAAACCAGAAACTCATAAATTGAAATAGACTCATTTTATATAAACTCGACAAGTATAAAAGAGTATTTCTTTTAAGTTTTTTAATCTATAAATGCATAAAAGTCCCAAAATAATTTATCTTTTATTGTATATTTTATATCTCTATGACTCTCAAATTTTATATGTTCTTGGAATATACAGATAAATTAAATATAAATATAGATTATGAAATGGGGCGAAATTTTTTGAAAGAGTAATTTGTAATTTCATTTAAAATTGGTTTTTTATGAGGAATTTAAAGTGGGTTCGTAAGACTTACTCTTAATGTCATTAAACTCAACCAAACTCAAGCATTAATTGTGTTAAAAAATCAAGTAACAACCCATTTGAATTTAATTGAGTTTGCAAAGAATGGACAAATTGTCCATCTGACGATGTGAGTTTACCCACCCTAGATCATTATATAAAGTGAGAGAGATAGACAAGCTTTAATTAATTGTAAAAGATCATTATGTACTCAAATTAATTACATGAAGATAATTATTCATAAAAGGTACTTTATATTGGAAGGGACATAGATGTTCACACCAATCAATTGACGAGGTATGAAACGGAGGCCATGGGCCATAACCCAAAATTTAATGATTCGTCAAGTTGTTGAAAAACTTCAGCCATCTACCCAATTCAATCCAAAATCAAACACACACACATTCGTGATAATTTTAATCTCGAAAGAGGCTGAAGGACATTTCTCTTGTCGTTGTCACCTGGGACAATCAGTTTGATCATTGACATACAAATAAAGCTTAGGTGATGATCATTGCTAATGGTTTACATCGCTTCATTTGTAATGGGATCACAATATGGGATGATAATTGTTAGTCTCAAAGCTCCTAATTGCTACCAAATATACCAGCTTAGTTCACGTTATATTATATTGATCGATCTTCATCCGCCAAAGACGAAATGCGCGTGTCACCGCCACTACCATGATGTACATTGGCGACGGATATGCATCAGTGGTGTTAGTACAGTGCATCAACACTTACAGTCGTTTGATGATAAAGATCCAATGTATCCTGAAGCTTTAAATCAAATCAGAAGCTCAATTGCCTAATCGCTTTTGGTATGTAAAAATTATTTTACGGGTCAAGTTCGATCACCTTAAAAATATCCGATCATGATTTACTAACGATGGTGAACATTTGTTTTATTGGTTAATAACTTAATTGACTTGATTTTAATCGCTGCAGTAGAAAAAGTGTGAATCGGATTAACCTTTTTCACTTATCGAAATTTTTAACGGAAGTACTGATTGCTCATTAAAGTATTAAGTCGAACTTTTAGCTTTTTACTTAATTTAAAAGTTCTAGTAACATGTGATTCTTAAAAGCATCCCTATGTAAATAATTTATTTCGCCTTACCTAAATGAACTTAATTAGCAGCATTATTATTTATCTCCATAACGCTAGCAAATTTTAACGTATCACAAGCACGAACTCATTATATATCGTACTAATCATGACGAGCGCCCATCCCACTTGCGAGTTGGATTTAATCGCGCTGTAGAATTAATTGTGAAATGGGTGATTGATTTCAAGGAAATGATTTGGAATACGCTAAACTTAAATTAAAATTGCTTAGAATAAATTTAAAATTGAAATTGAATGGCGAGAATAAATCGCTACAGAATTCATCGAATGACGTGATTGGGTATATTGGACCAGATCAACACGACCACGAGCCAAATATCTTTATTAATACCACCAACTGAGGGGAATCCAATTTCATTTAACCACACCTAATCAATATTGCCATGGGTTTATCGCCATTAAATAATAATAACCTCAGACCAGATACTGCATGAAATCCGGCTGCTGCATTTCGTATGTAAAGACAGATTATTCGTCGGATTTGGTGTTCAAAACATCCAAAATTTAAGTAAGAAATAAATTTACCAACAAAGTTCTGCATACGTTGAGATTTCAATTTCAACCCAAATTACAGCGAAATTACCACTCATAATCAACCAGTGCAAATGTAATCATTAAAATAATAAGAAAATACAAGATGGAGAAAATTATAGAAATGGATCCCAAAACGGATTCGCAGATACTAAATTGGTGGTGTTCTTTATGTAGATATACGGAGAAATCATGGCCATCGATTAAAATAATTGAATACCGTGATCACAATGACCATCGGGCCACGTGACGCGGCTGACCTGGCCATGGATAAACAAGAACACGTTTGACCCAGTGAACAAAGTGACACTACCGATTGGAATAATTCAGATGTATGTACCGTGATGTAGATTTTTTCATTCAATCGACATACGTCACACGCCACCATCAACAAGATATACACTTGGAATTTTCAACATCGCGACACTCATCACCATCGCCATATCATCGGGTCAACGCCACGCTATCGACCGCCCATGGCCGCTTATTGCATCGGTAGACAAAGACTCGTATACATGCGGTCAGCATCATACGCGAATAACGCCGCTTTTTCCTACGCCTTTTCGCCACCGCCCCAGCTTGGGTGCTGTATTCGCTTTCGCCGTTCGATTCTCACATTTAAACGGTTAAATGACGCCTAAAATGCATAAAATACTTAATTAAAATCAAACATTAATATAATTAAATTGCAAGTAGCTTAAATACAAAAAGTGCTATCATAAGAAACTCGAAACGAAATGATGATTTTCTCCCTTTATAAATATATATATTTAACACCAACACATATAACATGTGATAATATAGTATAAATTATTATTATTATTATCATATATGTTGTCGCCTTTTTTCAAATTCAATATTTATCTTTACAAATTTTTTGAATATTTTTAAATAATATATTATAAATAAAAATTGATTAATATGTTTCTAATGTAAAATATTAAAGGGTGTTATTCTAATATTTATAATATACAAAATAATATCTCATTTATGTTCTTTGTTGATATATTTATTATTTATTTAATATTGTACCTATAGGCACATTTAAAAGTTGAAGTTTTAAGGACGAAGATCCAGTTTGAACCCCATCGCTCGTCTTATAGAGGTACGTGCTAGCACGAAGTGGGGGAGATAAGCCTTTGAGCTACAGTTACATATTCCCATATTGGCAAATCTACTGTCAGAAGCTCATGTTCTCATTATCTACCTCTATACGGACCTTCCTTTTATACCCAGCCTAAACTAACGTATAAAGATAATTTTCAATTGAAATTGATTGAATAGAATTGAAAATAGAATTGAAATTGCCAAACTGTGCCAATATTTCATTCCATTTTAAGGTAGTTCATTAATTCATCTATTTTAAAAAGAATAAGAAGGCTCGAAGTTTTTAATTTTAAATTGAAAAATAATTTACATTTACGACAGAGATTTGTACAAAAAATTATATATATATACCATCTGTGATTCGTATATTTGGCTATATATTAAAAATTCATACTGAATTCAAATCAATTTATATTTCAAATTGAAAAAAACACAAACCATGTAAACTTTGAACTTTTTGGCTAGTTTTTCTAAGTTAAACCATCTGATTTATTATGTTTAGTTAGTTTGGAGAAACATATTGGTCCCAGCAACTCAACCTAAACCATATCCATGCTCTGATTATTAATTAAACAAACATTAACGCTCCATGAAACCTTGAATCCAAAACTTGAAAATTTGAAAATACGTCTACTAACCAATGAAGGTAAATTTTAATCCCATGTTCATCTCTGCCACTACGAAACATGATTTATATTATATTTGACCCATCAATTGATAGATTGAATAGTAAAATATTTAATGTTATTAATTTAGTATGATAATGACATGTCAAGGGTGAAGTTGTAGTTGATTATCCCTTCCTGACATAATTTGATTTGTTAAAGACCATTTGCTAAACTACAAAGTGTGATTGATCTTTCAAATTAGCGTAAAATTAATTATTCAGATCTGAAAGCATGGAATAATGGCGGTGAATTATTTAGATCGTGTGATTATAGCTACTGAATATTGATGAGTATATATTTCACATGGTCTTCGTGACGGTACACTATATTATTATGTATCTGAGAAATGTTTGTGAGAAATATAAAATATCAAGTTATATTATTATTCTCTCAAAAAAAGAAAAAAAGTTATTATTATTTTATATGAATGACTAAAATTATAAAAGGAGAACAAAACTTTAAATTAAAATACGGGTCCTGATAATAAAGAAGATCCCAACGGCGGTGCAACCCATCAAAATGTAAAAAAAAATTCATAGATCAATCAATCGGGTCCAGATTTGTATCGCCAGGCATTGGCAAGGAACCAAAAGTTTGTACCAAGTTACCTACTTTCTGAAGTTTTTTTGGGAAAGTAAAGAAAGTATCATGGTGTTGGTAGCAGGTGCTGCAGGTAGAAAGGCAGAAGCTAGTGAACCGATTAACCTTAGCAATACGTAACTGAACGAAGCACATCAG
>JAUJEN010000437.1:0-32372 GCA_030448925.1 Citrus cavaleriei
CGTTACGTATTGCTAAGGTTGATTCTGCTTTTCTACCTGCAGCACTACAAGTTCGTCCGGACTCGAATGGGCGAGACTTTAGCTGCCCGGTGGTGTTGTAAATAGGCTTCGGCAAGGCCAGCGCCCAAAATAATAGCCTCAATGCCGGGAGCCGGGAGCCGAAATTCGGCCCATCGAAAAGGCCACAAAACGGCGGATGGAAATTAAAAGTGGAAGGCTGTTCGTCCGCCGGACTCAGAATGGGTGCAAGACTTATGAATGCCACTGCAAAGCGAATAGGCCGCGGGCACAGCCGCGCCGAAAAATAAGCCCCGGCGGCTCAAGCGGCCCCAAAAAATCACAGCGAAAGTGGCTAAAACCGGTAAGCGAGAAGTTTGGTGGGGGGCGATTTAAGTTCGGCCCGCCGACTGAATAAAGCGAAGCTTTTGCGTAGGCCTGTTAAAATAGCCGGCACAGCCACGCCGAAAAATAAGCTCGCCTGCGCCCAAAAAATCCGCAGCGAAAAATAGCCAAAAACCGGTGAGCGAGAAGCCTGGTGGGGGCGGGGACGGTTCGTCTACTGAATCAATGGGGCGACTTTGTGAGGCCTGCACTGTACAGGCCGTAAGGCCAGCCGCGTCTAAAAATAAACCCCCGGAAGGCCTGGGCGCCCAAAAACCCCACTGCGGAAAAATGGCCAAAAACCGTGGGCTATACTGGGGTGGGCTGGCTGGTTCGTCTGCCGGACCTCGAATGGGGCGGCCGCTATGGGGGCCTGCAGTTAAAAAATAGCTACGGAACAGCCGCCGCCTAAAAATAAGCGCCTCAAGGCCTGCACCAAAACTCTCCAGCTGAAAACACAAAAACGCGGGCGATAGCCTTTGGGGGTGGGTTGCTGTTCGTCCGCCGACTCGAATAAGCGAGGCTTTACGAAGCGGCTTCCGCGGTGTTAAAAGTAGACCGCGGACAAAGCTGCACCTAAAACACCGCCTAATGGCGGGAGCCTGTTCGGCCCATCGGAATAAGGCCACAAAACGGGTGGGCTTTAGCCTCAGCGGCTGGCTATGTTCATCACCGACTTTTGAATTGTATGCAGAATTTGCTAACGCCTGCAGTTAAAAATAGGCCGGCACAGCCGCTTAAAATACGCCCGAAGGCTCGCGGTTCAAACCCACCAGCGAAAAATAACCAAAACCAGCGGCTAAAGCGTTTGCCAAGGGGCGAAGTTCGGACCGGGCCTACCTTGGAACGGGTGGAGACTTTCAGGGAGGGCCTCACAGTACAAAAATAGGGTCATGGGGACCAGCCGCTACCAAAATAAGCCCTCAAGGCTCAAGGCCCCAAAACCCCTCATGAAAATGGGCCAAAAACCCTGGTGGGCTATAGGCCATGGGGGCGGGGCGTAAGTTCGCGGCGCCGACCTCAATGGGACGAGACTTCATAGGGGCTCAGGTGTTAAAATAGGTCAAGGGCACAGCCAAGGCCGAAAAATCAGCTCTCAAGGCTCAGGTCTCCCAAAACCCCAGCGGAAAAAATAACCAAAAAACGTGGCTCGCTTATAGCTCGTGGGGGCGGGCGGGTTCGTCCGCCGACCTTTGAAACGGGTGAGACTTGCGAGGGCCTGTGGTGTTAAAATAGGTCATGGGCATACCACAATAAAAATAGCCTGGCCTGGCGCGCTCCAAAAACCCCCTGGAAAATAACCAAAAAACTGCCTACTATGCTCGTGGGGGTGGGCGGTTCGTCCACGACTTAATGGGGTGAGACTTTAGGGGCCTGCAGTTAAAAATAGGCTGCGGCACAGCTCCAAAAAATAAGCCCCGAAGGCTCATGCCCCAAAAACCCCCAGCGGAAAAGTGGCCAAAACCGGCAATATAGCTCAAAGGGGCGGACGGTTCGTCCGCCGGACTGGCGACGCGCGGCGCTCCGTGCAAAAATATTCATGGCACAGCCGCTACCAAATAAACCTCAAGGCTCGCGCCCCAAAATCCCCAGTGGAAAAACTGCCAAAAACCAAAGCAAGCAAGGAAGTTCGTCTGGAACTGAATGGGCGAGACTTTAGGGGCCTGCACCAAAATAGGCCGTGGCACAGCCGTTAAAAATAAACCCCTGGCTCGCGCCCCAAACCCCAGCACTGCGGAAAAATGGCCAAAAACCGGTGGGCTATAGCTCGGGGGTGGGTTGGCCAAGTCATTCCGCCGGATTCTGAATGGGGCGCAGCCTTTGCGGGGCCTCTGCAGCGGCGAGGCCACGGGCACAGCCGCTACCAAAAATAAGCCCCTGGCGTTCGCGCCCTAAAACTCTCTCCTCCAGCGGAAAAATGGCTAAAACGGTGGGCTATAGCCTGGGGCGGGCCAAGTTCGTCTGCCGACCTTAATGGGCGAGGCTTTACGAGCGGCCTGTAGCTGGGGGTGACCGCGGACAGCTGCACTCAAAATAACTCTACCAATGTATGGGGAGCCTAGTTCGTTCATCGGAATAAGGCTTAACAAAAAAAACGGGTGGCTTTAGCCCAAAGGGGGTTGGCCATGTTCGTCCGCCTGACTGGAACAAGTAGTTCTGTAACGGCCTCCGTGTTGGGGGTACATTAGCCGGGCACAGCCGCGCCAACAAAATACGCCTGCTGCTCAGGGTCCCAAAACCCACCAGCGGAAAAATAACCAAAATCTGTATAAAGGCTGGCGGGCGGGGCGTTCGATCACGGATTGAACGGGGCGACTTTATGGGCGGGCCTCCGCATAAAATATTAGGTCATGGCTCAGCTACGCTTCAAAAATAAGCCCCCGGCGGCTCGCGCCCCAAAAAAACCGCCAGCTGAAAAATGGCCAAAACCGTGGGCTATACCAAGGGGCGAAGGTTCCAGGCGCTGACCTCGAATGGGATGAGACTTAAGTAGGGCCTGTAAAGCAGTGGGTTTCAGGCTGGGGCACAGCCGAAAAAATCAGCTCAAGGCCTGCGTTCCAAACCCCAGCGGAAAAAATAACCAAAACTGGTCGGCTATGGGGCCAAGCAAGGAAGCGGTTCGCCTCACCGGACTCCTGAACAAAGTAGACTTGGCGTAGGGCCTGCAGGCTGGGTAGGGCCAGGTCAAGGGCACAGCCGCCTGGGGTAAGCCCGGAAGGCCTGCTGCGCCCCAAAACTCCCCAAATGGAAAAAATAACCAAAACGGGTCGCTAAGGCAGTTTAAGGGGCGGGCGGTGTCAGTCCGGGCCGACTCGGAATGGAAGTAGACTCGCGAGGGGCCCCTCGTGGTGCTGGGGCCGGCTGCGCACAGCCACGCTTAAAAATAAGTTTCAAGGCTCAAGGCCCCAAAAACCCCAGCGGAAAAGTGGCCAAAACCGTGGGCTATAGCCTGGTGGGGCGGGACGTTCGCCGGACTCCAATGGGGCTAGACTTTTGGCGAGGGCTCTGTGTGTAAAATAGTCTCATGGCACAGTCAAGGCCAAAAAATAAACCTCAAGGCTCTCAAGGGTCTCCAAATCCCCCAAAGGAAAAAATTGCCAAAAACGGGTGGGCGCAGCTCGTGGGCGCGGGGTTGTCTGTCCGCCGAACTGAATGGGCGAGACTTCGCGTAGGGGCCTCGCGGTACCAAAATAGGCCAGGCACAGCCGTGCCCAAAAATAACCTCAAGGCTCAAGGCCCCAAAACCCCACCGCGAAAAATGGCTAAAACCGTGAAGCGGTAGCCTTTGGGGAAGGCTGTCAGTCTGGCCGACTCCGGAATGGGGCGGAAGCTATGGGGCTCTGCAAAAGGTGTTGCTGCACTGCTATACATCCGACTGCTTTTCTACCTGGCAGCAAAACTTCCAGCGGAAAACGGCCAAAACGGGCGGCTTATAGCCTGGGGGTGGGCTGGCGTTCGTCTGGATTCTCGAATGGGGCAGGCTTACGAGCGTACCAGCAGCTGGCAAGTGTAGACCGCGACAAAGCCGCAGCTCTAAAAATAACCGCCCAATGGCGGAAGTCGGTTCTGCCCATCGGAATAAGGCCACAAAACGGTGGCTTTAGGCCTTTAAAGGGCTGGCCATGTTCGGCCCGCCTCACTGGAATGGGCGAATTCATGTAATCCGGCCTGTAGCTGTGGGCCAGCCGGGCACAGCCGCCACAAAAATAAGACCTCAAGGTCACAGTCTCCAAAAACCCCACAGCGAAAAATGGCTAAAAACCAAAAAGCTATAGCTCAGGGAAGGGCTAAGTTCGGTCTGGCCGTGACTCGGAATGGACGAGATTTTGCGAGGGGGTTTGTGGTGCTAAAAGGCTGCCAAGTACAGCTGCAAAATAGTTTCTGGTTCGTGTCCTAAAAACCCCCAGCCGGAAAAATAACCAAAAACGGTGGGCTAAAGGTTGGTGGGAGCGGGCGGTCCACCGCCGGACTCGAACGGTGACTTTAGAGGGCTCACAAAATAGGGTCAAGGTTTCAACAAGGCCAAAAATAAGCCTTCGGGCGCTCAAGGCCCCAAAACCCCACAGCGAAAATACAAAACCGTGGCTATAGCCTTACAAGGGGCGAAGTTCGTAAGCCGACCTGAATGGGATGAGACTCATAGGGGCTCTGTAAAGGTGGCCAGGTCAACAAGGGCACAGCTGGGCCGGTAATCAGCTCTCATGCCTGCGCCCCAAAACCTCTCAGCGAAAAATAAACAAAAATGGCTTCATGAGAGTAAGCCTGTGGGGGCGGGGCGAAACCGTCTGGCTGGACTCCGGAATGGGTGAGACTTTATGAGGCCTGTGGTGCCAAAAATAGGTTGCGGGCACAGCTATCGCCACAAAAATAAGCCTCAAGGCTCAAGGCCCCAAAAACCCCAAAGGAAAAAATAACCAAAAACGGTCGGCTATAGGTCACGGGCGGGCGAAGTTCATCTACCGGACTCGGAATGGGGTGAGACCCCTGCCAGGGCCTGCAGTGCCAAAATAGCTGCGGCACAGCCACGCTTAAATAAGCCTCCCCTCAAGGCTCATGTACCCAAACCCCCCAGCGTGAAAAGTACAAAACCGGTGGGCTATAGTCACAAGGGACGGTTCGCCCGCCGGACCAACACCGGGGTGAGACTTTACAAGGCTCGTAAAAAATAGCTCACGGGCACAGCTGCTACCGGGGTAACAACCTCAAGGCTCAAGGCCTCAAAACTTTCAGCGGAAAAATTGCCAAAACGGTGGGCTATAGCTCTGGTGGGGCGCGAAGGAAGTTCGGTTCGCCGACCTGAATGGGGTGGAGACTTTGCGAGGGGCCTGTAGCTGTGGCTAGGTCAAGGCACAGCTTGTACGCCCAAAATAAATTCCTTCAAGGCGCAAGGCCCCAAAACCCCAGCGAAAAGTACAAAACCGTGGGTTATAGCCTGGTGGGGGCGTAATGGTTCGGTCTCACTGACTCCGAATGGGGCGAGACTTTTAGGGGCCCCATGTTAAAATATTGCTGGCATAGTCATACCAAAAACAAGCTCCCTCGGCGATTGCGCCCCAAAAATCTCACAGCGGAAAAATGGCTAAAACCGTTGGGTTATAAAGCCATGTATGGGTATGTTCGCCCTACTGGACCTGAACAAGTAGACTTTAAGTAGGGCCCGTGTGGTGAAAGGGGTGGGTTGTCCGCTGGCACAGTTGCCTGTAATAAGCCTCAAGGTTCGCGCCCCAAACCCCAGCGGAAAAATAATAAAAACGGGTGAGCTAAAGTTTTGTGGGGGCGGGCGTAAGTTCGTCTGCACGGACTCGGAATGGGGAGACTTTGCGAGGCCCGCAAAGGTGTGGGCCAGTCAAGGCACAGCCGCGCCTGCAACAAGCCTCAAGGTCTGCGTTCCAAAAAACCAATGAAAAATAACCAAAAACGGGTCGCTATAGGTCATGGGGCGGGCGTAAGTTCGTCCGCTTTGACCTTTGAACGGCGAGATTCTATGAGGGCCTCCAGGTGTTAAATAGTCACGGGCCCAGCCGCCGGTAACAAGCCTCGGTTATTACAATCAAAACTCCTCATGGGAAAAATGGCTAAAAACGGTAGGCTATAAATAAAGCGGGCTGGCTGCTCGCCCCGGGGACCGAATGGGCCGAGACATTGTGCAGCTTCCGGCCAAAATAGGGCCAAGGGGTAAAGCCGCCCCAAATAACCGCCTTAATGCCGGGAGCGGGTTCGCCCATCGAAAAAGGCCACAAAACGCGGCTTTATTTTGGGGGCGGGCCAAGTTTGTCTTCGACTCGGAATGGGGTGAGACTCGCGGCGCTCGCAAGCAAAATAGGTCGGTGCAAGTCAAGGCTACAAAATAAATCACCAATGCCGGTAGCAGCTCACCCATCGAAAAAGGCCAAAACGGTGGGTTTTAGCTCTTGGGGTAATACGAAACGTCCGCCCGAATGGAATGGGCGACTTTGAATACTGCATGTATTGGGCCGTGACAAAGCCGCACCAAAATAACCACCAATGGCGGGCTAAGTTCTGCCCATCGGAAAAGGCCACAAAACGGTGGCTTATTTTGGGGTGGCTGGCCGTTCGTCTAACGACCGGAATGGGTGAGACTTCAGCGGTAAAGAAAAATAGTCAGCGGGCACAGCCGCCCCAAAATAAGCCTCAAGGTCATAACAAAACCCCAAAAATGGCTAAAAACGGCAGCCTTTGGGGGGTGGGGTTGGTTAAGTTGTTCACCGGACTTGGAATGGGACATGACATTGCATCGCATCCGTGGTGTTAAAGGCCAGGCCGCGGCAAAGCCGCTACCAAAAATAACCGCCAATGCTGGGAGCTGGAAAGCCTCGTCTATCGGAAAAGGGCCATAAAAACGCGGGTGGCTTCAGCCTTGGGGTGAAGGCTGTTCGTCTCGCCGGACTCCGGAATGGGCCGAGACCGCGAAATGCCTGTGGTGCCAAATAGGTTGCTGCGCCGCCGCCAAAATAGTTTCAAGGCTCAGGTTCAAAACCCCAGCGGAAAAAATGGCTAAAAACTGCGGGCTATAGCCCTTGGGGGTGGGCTACAAGTTCGTCTGGCCGACTGGAAATGGGGTTATGACGCGCATCGCCTGCGGTGTAAAATAGGCCGCTGCAAAGCCGCTACCTTAAAAATAATCGTTCAATGCCGGGGAGCCAAGTTCGCCCATCGGAAAAAGGCCACAAAACGGGTGGGCTTTATGCCTGGGGCGGGTTAGCCAAGCTCGTCCGCCGGACTCGAATGGGCCGGAGACTTTATGAAAGGCCTGCAGTTAAAATAGGCTGCGGACCCACGCACTCAAAAAAAGTTCTCAAGGCTACGCCCCAAAAACCCCTGGCAGAAAATGGGTTAAAAACCGTGGCTTCATAGTTTGTGGGCAGCGGCACGCCTGTCGTGACTGGCCGGCTGAGATTTCTTATGTAGGGGCTCTGTAGTTATTAGTTAGGTCATGTCACAGCCGCGCCTCAAAAGGAGTTTCAAGGCTCGCGCCTCCCAAAACCCCCAAGCGGAAAATGGCTAAAAACGGTGGGTTATAGCCTGGGTGGGTTGCTGCCCGTCCAATTCGACTTGAATGGGACATGGTCGCTGCGATCGGCCTGTTTTGGGGTTGCCAGCGCGTGTCACACAAAAATAACCGCCACGGGAGCTAAGTTCGCCTTAACGGAAAAGGCTAAAAGCCGGTGGGCTTAGCTCGGGGGTGGGCTGCTGCTCGCCCGCCGGACCGGAATGGGACGAGCCTCGGCGTAGGCCTGCAAAGTTGCAAAATAGTCATGGCACAGCCGCGCCAAAATAAGCCTCAAGGCTCGCGCCCCAAAAACCGCGTTAAAATGGCTAAAAAACCGGTACAGGTTTGTGGGGCGGGGCGAAGTTCGCCCGCCGACTTCATCGTGGGCGACATTTTACAGGGGCCTCAGAGGTAGAAATAGGGTTGGCCAGCAACCGCTACCAAAAATAAGCCTCAAGGCTCGTTGCCCAAAAATTTCCAAAGGAAAATGGCTAAAAACGGTGGGCCAGCCTTGGGGGTGGGCTGCTGTTCGCCCGCCGGATTCCTATCGGGGTTAGGCTTTACGAAGCGGCTCGTAAAGCAAAATAGACCGCGGCAAACAGCATTCCAAAATAATCACCAATGGCGGAGCCTAGTTCAACCATCTTAATGGCGCCACAAAAACGGTGGGCTATAGCGCTAGGTGGGTTGGCCAAGTTCATCCGGGCCGACTCGAATGGGGCGCAGACTTTGCAGGGGTCTCCGCAGTGCTGTAAATAGGTTGCTGGCACAGCCGAGTTTAAAAAAGCTCAAGGCTCCACGTGTCCCAAAACCTCGCGCGAAAATGGTTAAAAAACCGTATAGCCTGGGTGGCTGGCTGTTCGTCTTCAATGGACGGAATGGACATGACGTTGCGGACTGCCCGTGCAAACAGGTCAGCGGCAAAGCCGCCATCAAAAAGCAAATCAAATTAACGCTGGAGCCAAGTTCGACGGAAAGGCCAGCAAAAACGGGTGGGCTTTAGCCGGTGGGCTAGCTGTTCGTCCGCTGACTAAACGTCGCAGAGCATTGTTGGTCGCCTCCAGGTTGTAAAATAGGATGCCGCGGCCCAGTCAAGTTCCAAAAAAGCTCAAGGCTCGCGCCCCAAAAACTCCTGGCAGAAAATGGTTAAACCGTGGTTTGCGCCTTGTGGGGGCGCGGGTGCGCGGTCTGGCTGACCCGAAGGCGACCATGGGGCCTCCAGCGCCAAAATAGGTCAGCGGGCAGCCGCCGCCCAAAAATAAGCTCCTCAAGGCTCATATAAGCGGCCCCAAAACCCCTCAAGCGGAAAATGGCCAAAAACGGCGGTTATGGCTCAGGTGGGCCAAGGAAGTCATTCGCCGAAGCTCTGAACACATGACGCTGCGACCGCTCTGCAGTCTCAGGAATAGGTCATGTGGCAAAGCTGCCGCCCAAAATAACCGCCAATGCCGGGGAGCTAAAGCCCGTCTATCGAAAAGGTTGCAAACGGCAGGAGCCATTGGGGTTGATGCATGTGTTCGCCCGGCCGACTGAATGGGTGAGCTTTTAGGGGCTCTGCGGGAAGTTAAACATTGCGCTGAAGCTCTAAGGTTTTGCGGCCCCAAAACCCCACAGCGGAAAATGGCTAAAAACCAAAGTGGCTATGTTTTGTAAGGAAGTGGTTCGTCACGATCAATGCGGCCATACTGCCAGGCCCCAGATGTTGAATACAGTCTAAAACAGCTGTTTCCAAAAATAATTCTGCTCAAGGCCCTAAAAACTCTTCCAGCGAAAATGGCCAAAAACGGTGGCTATACCCTTGGGGTACATGGTGCCTGGCTCACTGACTCGAATGGGGCCAGGCTTACGAGCGCCCCAAAAAGTGTACAGATCAAGGCAAAGCTGCACCTAAAAATAATCACTAATGGGGAGCCAGTTCGCTTATCGGAATAAGGCCAACAAAACGGGTGGGCTATAGCGCAGGGGAAGCGGGTTGGCCAATCATTCACTGACTCGGAATAAGTAGACTTTGTGAGGGTCTGCACAGTTTAAAATAACCGCCCAATGGCGGGACCAAGTTCGCCCCATCGAAAAAGGCCACAAAACAGGTGGCTGGGGGTGGGCAGGCCAAGTTCACCGCCGGGTTCGAATGAAGCCGGTGACTTTGCGAGCAGCCTGGCATTAAAATAGGCTGCGGGTACAGCTGCGTTCAAAATAAGCCTCGGTTGCCTGCGGCCCCAAACCCCCGCGAAAAATGTGGAAGCAAAAACCTTGCCGAGCTTGGGGGTGGGGTTAGCTGTTCGTCCGCGACTCGGAATGGGGCGTAGACTTTGCGAGCGCCTGCGGTGTTGGGGGGTGGGCTAGGCCGGGCAAAGCCGCTGCCTAAAAATAACCGCCTGGCACTCGGGAGCCAAGTTCGCCCATCGGAAAGGCCACTGTAAACGGGCGGTTTAGCCTGGGGGTGGGGCTGGCCAAGTTCGGTCCGGCGGATCTGGAATGGGGCGAGACTTCACAGGCCTGCAGGTAGCTGTGCAAAAATTGGCAGCACCGAAGGCCCCAAGGTCCCAAAACCCCTCAAATGAAAAATGCCAAAACCGTGGGCTGAGCCTTGGGTGTGGTGGCTAAGTTCGCCCATGGACTGGAATGGGGCGTAGACTTGCAGCGCCTCCGAGTGCAGGTCAGGCCACGGCACAAGCCGCCCAAAATAAGCCCTGGCTCAAGGCCCCAAAAAAAAACCCCCAGCTGAAAATGGGCCAAAAACTGGTGTGTGTTTTGCCTTTGGGGTAATACAAGCTCGTCCGGGCGGACTGGAAGGATGCAGAGCTGCCTCTGGAAAGCAAAAAATAAGCACCAAGGCCTGTATCCTGTAAAACCCCAGCGGAAAAATGGCCAAAACCCGGCTTTAGCCTGGGGGTGGGGTTAGCTGCTCTGCCCGGGCGGACCTGGAATGGGATGAGATTTTCAGAACGCCTGTGCTGTGGGCCAGGCTGGCGCGGCAAAGCTGCGACCCAAAAATAATTTCTCAAATGCCGGGAGATATGTTCGCCCATCGGAAAAAGGCTATGTAAATCAAAGCGGCTTCAGCCTGGGGTTGGTTGAAGGTTCGTCTGCCAGGACCTGAATGGGGCGAGACTTTAGCAGCGGTTCTGTAGTTAGGCTAGGCCGCTGACACAGTCACGTCAAGACCTCGGCTCAAGGGCCCCAAACCCCAGCGAAAAATGGCTGCCAAAAATGGTGGCTAGAATTTGGGGGGCTGGCCAAATGGCCCGCCAGACTAATGAAGGAACTTTGCAAGCAGCTCTGTGCCAAAAAGGATTTAGGCAAAGCTACCAAAAAATAACCGGCCCAATGCTGTGGAGCCAAGTTCTTCCATCGTAAAAGGCCACAAAAACGGGTGGCTTTTTAGCCTTGGGGTGGGTTGCTGGTTCTGTCGGCCGTGGATTCCGGAATGGGACGACTTTGCGATGCCTCCGTAATTAGGGGCCAGGCCGCTGGCACAGCTGCTACCAGTGGGCAGCAGACTCAAGGTCAAGGCCCCAAAACCCCCAGCGTGAAAAAATGGCTAAAAATGGGTGGGCTATATATTTTGGGGCGGGCTGGCCAAGTTTGTCCCACGACTCGGAATGAAGTAGACCATGAGCAGCCCGTGGTGCTGTGCACAGGCCGCCGCGGAAAAGCCGCTCCCAAAAATAACCACCCCAATGCCGGGGAGCCAAGTTCGTCCATCGGAAAAAGGCCACAAAAACGGGTGGTTTTCGCCTTTGGGGTGGCTGCCAAGTTCGTCTACCGGATTCTCGGAATGGGGCAGACTTACATCGGCCTTCGCAGAAGGCTGTAACAGCCAGGGCAAAGCCGCTACTAAAATAACCGCCCCACCCGGGGAGCCAAGTTCATTCATCGAATAAGGCCACAAAACGGGTGGGTTTTTTAGCCTTGGGGGGCGGCTGGCCAAGTTCATCCGGCTGGATTAGAATGGGCGAGACTTTATGAAGCGCCTCAGAACTTAAAATAGGTCAGTGACACAGCCGCCCAGCACTACCGCCTCAATGGTGGGAACCGGTCATTCATCTAAAAGGCTACAAAAACGGGTGGCTGAAGCCTTTGGGGTGGGTTGCTGTCTGGTCTGCCGACTCGAATGAAGTGACTTGCGAAAGCGGCCTGTGGTGCCAAAATTTATTACAAGTACAGCTTCTAAAATAAGCTCCCCGGGCGCCTGCCCCAAAAACACCTGAAAGCGAAAATGACCAAAAACGGGTGGGCTATAGCCTGGGGTATACAAGTTCGTCCGCCTCGACTCGGAATGGGGCGATTATGAAAGGCCCCCTCAGAAGAAGAAGCCAAGGGCAAAAAGCCGCCTGCACAATTTAATGTTGGGAGCTAAGGTCGTCCATCTAAAAAGGCTACAAAACGGGTGGCTTAGCCTTTGGGGGTGGGCTGTTCGTCCGCCGGACTCGGAATGGGGTGAGACTCTTTCGATCGGCTCCGTGGTGCTGTGTACTCAAGGGAAAAGCTGGGCATTAAAAATAATTGCTACCCACCTGGGAGCAAATTGGCCCATCGTGAAAAAGGCCACCAAAACGTGGGTGGGCTTTAGCTTTGGGGCGGGTTGCTGTTGCCCGCGACTCCTAACAAGTAGACCAGAGCGGCCTGTAGACAGGGCTAGTCACACAGCCGCTACTAAAATAAGATCCCTGGCTCGCGCCCCAAAACTTGGTGCCGGAAAAAATGGCTAAAAATAGCTATATACTGGGGGGGCTGGCTGTTCGGTTCAACGGACTCTAATGTGGGGCGTAGACTTTGGCGAAAGCAGCCTCCGTGGTGTTAGGCTAGGCCGGGCAAAGCTGCCGCCCCAAAAAATAACCACCCCAATGCCGGAAGCCAAGTTCGTCCATCGAAAGGCCACAAAACGGGCAGGGCTTTTAGCCTTGAAGCGGGCTGGCGAAGTTCGGGTTCACCGGACTCCGGAATGGGCGACTTTTACATCGGCTCAGGCGCCAAAAATAGTCAGGGCAAAGTGCCGCCTAAAATAACCGGCCTAACCCGGGAGCCAAGTTCGCTCCATCGAATAAGGCCACAAAAACGGTGGGTTTTTAGCTTTAAAGGGGTTGGCCAAGTTCATCCGGGCTGGACTGTGAATGGGGCGTAGACTTTGCGAAAGCGCTCTGTGGTGTTGTGGTTGCCGCGGACATAGCCGCTGCCCAAAAATAACTACCAATGGCGGAACCAGTTCGCCCATCGGCACAAAAAACGGTGGGCTTTAGCCTGGGGGGTGGGGCTCGACAAGTTCGTCGGCCGGACTCGGAATGCTTAGACTCGGCGAGCGCCTGGTGGTGCTGGGGAATTTGCTGCGGCACAAGCCGCCGCTTAAAAATAAGCTCCCAAGGTTCCGCCCCAAAACACCTCAAAATGAAAAATGACCAAAAACGGGTAAGCAGAAGCCTGGGGGGTGGGTTGACAAGTTCGCCCGCCGGACTCGGAATGGGGCGAGACTTCTGGAGCACCGTAAGTTAGGTCTGAAGGCGGCAAGCCGCCGCCCAAAAATAACTACACGAATGCCGGGGAGCCAAGGTCGTTTACCCAAAAAGCACAAAATGGGTGGGCTGAAGCCTGGGGTGGGTTAAGGTGCCCGTCTGGCCGACCAATGGGGCGAGACTTACATCGCCTGTAGGTTAAAATAGGACGAAAAGCTGCTACCAAAATAACTGCCCGAATTCGGGAGCCAGTTCGCCCATCGGAAAAGGCTACAAAACGGTGGGGTTTTAGCCTTAAATGGGTTACTGTTCGTCCACCGGACTCGGAATGAAGTAGACTTTTCGATCGGTCTGTAGGCTAAAAATTCAAGGAAAAGTCATGCCTAAAATAATCGCTCAATTCCGGGAGCCAAGTTCGGCCCATCGGAAAAAGGCTACAAAACGGTGTGCTTTTAGCCTTGGGTGGGCTGGCTGTTGGTCTGCTGGACTGCTTAATGGGGCGAGATTTTATGGCTGCCTGCAGTGCCAAAAAATTTTATGAAAAGTCAAGGCCCAAAAATAACTGCTCAATGCTTGGACAAAAACACCATCGGAAAAGGCTGTTAAGCAAAACGGGTGGTTGCGAGTTTTGGGGTAATACAAGTTCGTCTGCTGACTCGAATGGGGCGACATTATAGGTGACCTGCAGTCAGAATGTTAATGGCACAGCTGCCGCCCAAAAAATAAGCCTCAAGGTCTGCCCCAAAAAACTTGAAGCGGAAAAAATGACTAAAAACGGGCTTATAGCTCAAAGGCTACAAATTCGTTCATTGACTCTAATGGGGCGAGATTTTACATCGTGGCTCCAAGGCCAAAATAGGCCGAGGGCAAAGCCTCGCCTAAAAATACAATCAACAATCCCGGGGAGCCAAGTTCGCCCATCGAAAAGGCTACAAACGGTGGCTTTTAATAAAGAAGGCTGTCTGGTTGCCGGACTCGGAATGGCCAGACTTGGTAGGGGCCTTGCAGGTTAAAAATAGTAAAAGGGCACAGCCAAAAATAAGCTCCCTCAAGGTCAAGGCCCCAAAAACCCCCAAATGGAAAAAATGGCTAAAACGGTGGGCTATAGCCTTAAAGGGCTGGGCTGTTTGTCCGGACGCGAATGGGGTAGACTTATGTATCGCCTCAGAAGCAAAAGAGACGAAAAGGTTACGCTTAAAAAAATAATCGTACCCAATTCAAGCTGCTCATTCATCGAAAAAGGCCACAAAGGGTGGGTTGGCTGGGCTGGCCAAGTTTGTCCGGCCGGGATCTTGAACATGCAGACTTTTCACTGGCCTCCTGTACTAAAAAATTCAAGGAAAAGCCGCCTAAAAAATAATCGCCTGAATTCAGTGGAGCCAAGTTCATTCCATCGGAAAAGGCCAAAATGGTGGCTGGAACAGTGGCCACAAGTTCATTCACCGGACTTAATGGGCGAGACTTTCGATCGGCCTGGTGCTGTAAAATTCAAGGAAAAGGCCTAAAAATAATCACCAATCGGAGCTGGAAAAACGCCCAACAAAAAGGCCACAAATGGGTGGGTTTTTTAGCCTGGGGGTGGGCTGGCGGTTGTCTCACTGGATCTTTGAATGAAGTAGACTTTATGATCGTACTGTGGTGCCAAAAAATAGACGAGGGGCAAAGCTGCCGCAAAAATAATTACTCACCCGGGAGCCAAAACTGGCCCATCGGAAAAGGCCACAAAACAGTGGGCTTGCCTTGGGGGGTGGTTGCTGCTCGTCTACTGGACTCGGAATGGGCGAGATTTTCTACGCCTCCGTGGTTAAAATAGGCCAAGGGCAAAAGCTGCCACCAAAATAACTACACAATGTTGGAGTCCGCCCATCGGAAAAAGGCTACAAAACGGTGGGGTTTAGCCTTGGGGTGGGTTGCCGTTCGTCCGCTGGACTGGAATGGGGCGAGATTTTGCGCCGCCTCCGTATGCTAAAAATTCGCTGAAAAGACGCCAACAAAAAATAACCGCTCAATGCCGGGACAAAATTGCCCATCGGAAAAAGGCTAACAAAACGTGGGTGGCGCAATTGGGGGTGGGGCTGGCCAAGTTCGTCCGTCAGACTCGGAATGGGGCGAGACTTTGCGATCGCCTGTGCCAAAATAGGACGAGAAAGGTGTTTTGCTACTTAAACAATCAGCTCAATTCGGAGCGAAAGTTCGCCCATCGGAAAAGGCTACAAAAAACGTAGGCTTTAGCCTGGGGGTGGGGCTGGCGTTCAACTACCGGACTCGGAATGAAGCGAGACTTTCGACCGGCTCGCGGTGCTAAAATTTCAAGGAAAGCTGCTACGCTTGGTGTTAATCGCCGAATTCGTGGAACCAAGTTCGTTCATCGGAAAAGGCCAAACAAGGGTTTAGCCTTGGGGTGGCTGGGCGTTCGTCGCCGACTCGTAATGGGCGATCGGAACCTGGCTATGGGCGAGATTTTGGGCGAGCGGCTGTGCGTGCTAAAAAATTCCGCTGGAAAGCCGCGTCAAAATAATAACTGGGGTTCCAATGCCAAGCCAAGTTCAACGCATCGAAAGGCCATAAAACGGGTATGCGGCTCAAAGCTTTGGGGGTGGCGCTGGCTGTTCGTCTGGCCGACCGGAATGGAAGTAGACTTTCGCGACGGCTCGTGGTGCCAAAAATAGACGCAGGGCAAAGCCGCTTAAAATAATCGCCTGCAATAATCTGACCTTAATTCGGGAGCCAAGTGGCGCCATCGTAAAAAAAAGGCCACAAAACGGGCGGCTTTAGCCTTAAAGTTGGGGGTGGGCTTGCCAAGTTCGTCTGGGCCGACTCGAATGGGGCGAGACTTTTATTGCGACGGGGCCTCCGTGTGCCAAAAATAGGACGAGGGCAAAGCCGCGCCCAAAAATAACTACCCGAATTCCGGGGAGCCAAGTTCGTCCATCGGAAAAAGGCCACAAAAACAGGTGGGCTTTAGCCTTGGGGGGTGGGGCTGGCCAAGTTCGTCCGCCGACCGCGAATGGGGGCGAGATTTTGCGAAGCGCCGCCTCCGTGTTAAAGAGGTTGCCGCAAAGCCGCTCGCGCCGCCGCCAAAATAATCTGGGCACGAATGCCGGGAGCTGGATCCATCGGAAAAGGCTAAAAAGGCCACAAAATGGTGGGTTATGGGGTGGTTGGCCAAGTTCGCCGCTGGGACTGAATGGGGCGAGATTTTGCACGCCTGTGCCAAAAAATTCCGGGAAAAGACGCCTAAAAATAACTGCTCAATGCCGGGAGCCAAGTTCGCCCATCGGAAAAAGGCCACAAAACGGGCGCAATTTCAGGCCTCTGGGGTGGGCTGGCTGTTCGGTCCGCTGACTCGGAATGGGGCGAGACTTTGCGATCGGGCCTGGCCAAAATAGGACGAGGGCAAAGCCGCTACCTAAAATAACTGCCCACCCGGGAGCCAAGTTCGCCCATCGGAAAAAAGGCTACAAAAACAGGTGTGGCTTTAGCCTTGGGGGGAAAGTTCGTCCGCCGGACTCGGAATGGGCGAGACGTTTCGACCGGGCTCCGGTAGCTAAAAATTTCCGCTGCGCGCAAAGCCGCTACTTAAAAATAACTGCCCACGAAAAAAGGCTTCGGGAGCCAAGTTCGTCCCATCGGAAAAGGCCACAAAAATAATCGGGCCAAGTGCTTTTAGCTGGGGTGGGCTGGCTGGCCCGCTGGACTCGAATGGGCGAGATTTTGCGAAGCGGCCTGCAGCCAAAAATTCGAAAAGGAAAAGCTACTAAAAATAACTGCTCACCGCCGGGAGCCAAGTGGTCGCCCATCGGAAAAGGCCACAAAACGGTGGGCGTTAGCCTGGGGCGGTTGGCTGTTCGTCTGGCCGGACTCGGAATGGGGCGAGACTTGCGATCGGCCTGTGCTGCAAAATAGGGACGAGGGCAAAGCCGCAAAAATAACTCCCCAATTCCGGGAGCCAAGTTCGTTCCATCGTAAAAAGGCTACAAAACGGGTGGGTTTTAGCCTTGGGGCTGGTTACAAGTTCGTCTGGCCGGACTCGAATGGGCGAGACTTTTCGCGATCGCCTCCGTGCCAAATAGGACGAGGGGCAAAGCCGCCTAAAAATAATCACCCAATTCCGGGAGCCAAGTTCGGCCCATCTAAAAGGCCACAAAATGTGGCTTTTAGCCTTAAAGGGGTTGGCTGTCGTTCGCCCCGGACTTAATGGGGCGATTATGAAGCGCCCTCCGTGTTAAAAGTTGGGGGCTAGGTTGCCGGGCAAAGTTACCAAAGCCCAAAAATAACTACACGTCAATGCCGGGAGCTAAGGTCGCCCATCGGAAAAAGGCCACAAAATGGGCGGCTTTATCCTCGGGGCGGGTTGGCTGTTCGTCCGGATTCCGGAAATGGTAGATTTGCGATCGGCCTCGTGGTGCTAAAAAATAGGACGAGGGGCAAGTCACGCCAAAAAATAACGGGCCCAATTCTTCCGGGAGCCAAGTTCGGCCCATCGTAAAAGGCCACAAAACGCGGGCTTTAGCTGGGGCGGGGTGGCTAAGCACAAGTTCGTCCGCCGGACTTGGAATGGGCGAGACTTGGATCGCCCGCTCGTGGTCAGTTAAAATGACGAGGGCAAAGCCGCTACCAAAAAATAACCGCCCGACCCGGGAGCCGTTCGCCCAAAAGGCCACAAACGGGTGGCTTTTTGTGCCTTGGGGGTGGGCTGGCTGTTCAACTACCCGAATAAGTCCTTCGACCCGGGAGCCAAAAATTTCATGTGGGAAAGCCGCGCCAAAAATCTGCCCAAACCGTCGGAAAAAGGCTACAAAATGTGGGGGGGTGGGCTTTTTTAGCCTTGGCGGGGGCTGCGCTTCCAAGCGGGAAAAGCCGCTTCGTCGTCGAACAAGAGATTACTCCTGGTCGGGCGACTTTTACGTGGTGCCCAAAGCCACCCTCCGGGAGCCAAGTTCACCATCAAAAGCACACAAACCAGCGATTAAAATAGGGTCATGCAAAAAGGACGAGGCAAAGCCAAATTCATAATTCCGCCAAAAGTTCCCCAAAATATTTGGGGCGGCGACTACACAATGCCGGGAGCCAAGCAGTCGCCCATCGAAAAAGGCCACAAAACGGGTGGGCTTTAGCCTTGGGGTGGGCTAAGTTCGTCACGCTGGACTCGAATGGGCGAGATTTTATGGCGACGCCGGTGCCAAAAATTCGCGAAAGACGCGCTAAAAATAATCGCCAATGCCGGGAGCCAAGTTCGCCCATCGGAAAAGGCTACAAAAACGGTGGGCGTAGCCTGGGGGCGGGTGGCTGGCCAAGTTCGTCTACCGGACTCGTGAATGGGGTAGACTTTTACATCGGGCTCAAAGCGTGCCAAAATAGGACGAGGTAAAGCCGCTACCAAAATAACTGCCCGAATGCCGGGGAGCCAAGTTCGTCCATCTGAAAAGGCCACAAAAACGGGTGGGCTTTAGCCTTGGGGTGGGCGTGCTCGGGCTCTGTTCGCCGCTGGATCGGAATGGGCGAGACGCCACCGGCTTGCGGAAATGGGAAAGCCGCAAGGCTCCGTAAAATTCATGCCGTGGCCGGGAGGGAGCCAAGTTCGCTCCATCGGAAAGGCCACAAAACGGAAGCTTACTGGGGGCATTAAGTTCGTCTGCTACCCACCGGGACTCGCCAATGGGGCGCAGATTTTCGAGCGCCTGGTGCCAAAAAATTCCCAAAATGGTGCCTAAAATAACTGCCTAATGCTTCGCCCATCGGAAAGCGCTACAAAAAAAACGGGTATGCGTAGCCGGTGGGCGCTGGACGTTCCACGACTCAATGGGGCGAGACTACATCGCCTGGGTGTCGGGTTGGCTGCTCCGGCCCCAAGAAAATAGGACTGCTACTAAAAATAACTTGCCCACCGGGAGCCGAAGTTCGGCCGGGATCAACGAAAAGGCCACAAAAATGGGCTTAGCCTGGGGGCGGGTTAAGCAAGTCACGGACTCGGGGCGAGACTTTACACGTGCCGTGGGCCAGACGCAGGGCAAAGCCGCGCCTCACCAAAATAACCACCCCGGGAGCCAAGTTCGTCCATCGGAAAAAGGCCAAAAAATGGTGGGCGTTAGCTTGGGTTGATAAGTTCGGTCACGACTGGAATGGGCGCAGATTTCACAGCGCCCTCCGAAGAAATAGCCAGGCGGCAAAGCCGCCCAAAAAATAACTACACGTCAATGCCGGGAGCTATCGCCCATCGGAAAAGGCCACAAAATGGGTGGGCTTTATCCTCGGGGGGCTGGCTGTTCGGCTGGCCGGGACTGAATGGGGCGAGATTTTGGACGCGCAAAGGTGCTATAAATAGACTAGGCAAAGCCGCTGCCTAAAAAATAACTGCTCCGAATTCGGGAGCCAAGTTCGCCCATCGGGAAAAGGCCACAAAACGGGTGGGCTTTAGCCTTTGGGGGCGGGGCATGGCTGCTCCGCCGGACTCCTGGAATGGGGCGAGACTTTCGACCGCTCGTGCCAAAAAATTCCGCGAAAAGCTACGCTACCAAAAATAATCGCCTCAATTCGGGAGCGGTTCGCCCATCTAAAAAGGCCACAAAACGAAAGGGCTTTAGCCTCTAAAGGGGCGGGTTGGCTAAGTTCGTCTGCCGGCGGACTCCTGGAATGTCTCACTGGGGCGAGATGCGGCTCCGTGTAAAAAATTCAAGGAAAAGCCGCGCTAAGGCCAAAAATAATCGCCTCAATGCCGGGGAGCCAAGTTCGGCCCATCGGAAAAACGGGCCACAAAAGCGACAAGGCTTTAATGGTGGCGAGACTTGTAGCTGTTGCTGTAAGGCACAGCCCTCAAGGTTCGCGTTCCAAAAACCCCCCGGGGCTGGGCTATAGCATGGACAAGTTCGTAACCGGGGGCGGAGCTTTGGCGATCGCTCGCGGCGCTAAAAATAGGTCGAGGGCAAAGTCACTAAAATAACCGCCTAACCATCCGCCGACTGGGACAAGTGGGGCCAAATTGACTTGTTGGCCGCGAATGAAGGAGACAATGCGCCGCGCTTTGCAGCAAGCTCAAGGCTGTGGCTAGCCGCACTCCGGAATGGGGCGAGACCTTTTCGCGATCGCTGGAAAAGCTGGCCGCCAAGTTTTAGCACTGACGGAAAACTTTCGATGAAGGACGGCGGCTAAAAATTGCCGCGTAACTGCCCGAATGCCGGGGAGCCAAGTTCGTCCATCGGAAAAAGGCCACAAAAACGGGTGCATGCGGGTTCGCCCATCGAAGGGCGGATGTTAAATTGGGGCGCTAAGGGAAGGTTCATGTCCCCCAAGTTCCTCGGGCGGGCTGGCCAGTTCGTCCGGACCGGAATGGGCGAGACTTTGCGATCGGCCACCGTGCGCTAAAAATAGGCCGAGGGCAAAGCCGCGACCAAAATAACCGCCAATCCCGGGAGCCAAGTTCGGCCCATCTAAAAGGCTACAAAACGGGTGGGTTTTAAGGGGGCGGGCTGGCTGTTCATCCGCCGGACTGGAATGGGGCGACTTTGCGAAAGAATATAGGCCATGACACAGCCGCTGTGTAAAAATAAGACCACACAAGGCCCCAAACCCCCAAAAATGGCTAAAATGGGGGTTATACTTGGGGCCAAGGTTGTTCGTTCGCCGGACGAAATGGGGCGAACTTTCGCCAAAATAGGAAGAGGGCAAAGCCGCGCCCAAAAATAACCGCCCCAATGCCGGGGAACCAAGTTCTTCCATCGTAAAAAGACCACAAAAACGGGTGGGCTTTAGCCTTGGGGGGTGGGGCTGGCCAAGTTCGTCGGCCGGACTCGGAATGGGGGGCGATTGTGGAGCGGCAAAATAGCAGCGGCACAAAGCTTCAAATAAGCTCCCCGGCTCAAGGCGCCAAAACCCCAGCGGAAAAATGGCCAAAAACGGGTGGGCTTAGCCTTTGGGGCGGCCAAGTTCACCGGACTCGAATGGGCGAGGTGGCCGACGAGGGCAAAGCCGCTGCCAAAATAATCTTCGCCCGAATTCAGAGCCAAGTTCGCCCATCGGAAAAGGCCACAAAAAACGGTGGGCTTTTAGCCTTTGGACACCGGGGGACGACTTCGACCGGCCTCGCAGAAAAAAATTTCGGGAAAAGCCGTACCAAAAATAACTGCCCAATCGGGAGCGAAGTCACAATCGAAAAGGCCACAAAAACGTGGGCTTTAGCGCTGGGTAAAGCGGGCTTCGCCCACCGGACTCGAATGGGCGAGACTTTTCGACGGCCTGCAGGTGCCAAAATTTCCGAGGGCAAAGCCGCCTAAAAATAACTGCCCGTCAATACCGGGAGCCAAGTTCGGCCCATCGAAAAAGGCTACAAAACGGCGGACGTTAGCTGGGTGGTTGGCCAGTCAGACTCGGAATGGGGTGAGACTTCAGCGGCCTGCGGTGACAAAATGGCGGGCACAGCCGCCCAAAAATAAGACCTCAAGGTCCGCGCCCAAAACCCCCAGCGGAAAAATTGCCAAAAAAGGGTGGCTATAGCTGGGGGCGGAAGTTCGTCTCACGGACTCGAATGGGGCGAGACTTAAGTAGTAGCCTGTGCCAAAATAGGCCGCGGCAAAGCCGCACCAAAATAACCGCCTAATGCCGGGACAAGTTCTTCCATCTAAAAGGCCACAAAAACGGTGGCTTTAAAATGGGGAAGTTCGTCCGACTCGGAATGGGCGAGACTTTGCGAAAGCAAAATAGACAACCACGCCCAAAAATAAACTCTCAAGGCCAAAACCCCTGAAAAATGGCTAAAAACTATAAAAGGGGTTTCGCTAAGTTCATTCTGACTCGAATGGGCGAGACTGATCACTGTGCTCAGAAAATAGGACGAGGGGTCACCAAAAATAACTGCCCGAATACCGGGGAGCCAAGTTCGTCAATCGGAAAAAGGCAACAAACGGGTGGGCTTTACCTGGGGTTGGCTGTTCGTCAATTACCGGACCTTTAATGGGGCGAGACTTTGCGATCGGCCACCGTGTGCCAAAAATAGGCCGAGGGCAAAGCCGCGCCCAAAAATAACCACCCCAATCCCGGGGAGCCAAGTTCGTCCATCGGAAAAAGGCCACAAAACGTGGGTAGCTTCTTGGGGCGCTACAAGTTCGTCTGCCGGACTCGAAATGGGGCGAAACTTTGCAAGCGGCCTCCGTGTGCCAAAAATAGGAAGAGGGCAAAGCCGCGCCCAAAAATAACCGCCCCAATGCCGGGGAACCAAGTTCTTCCATCGTAAAAAGACCACAAAAACGGGTGGGCTTTAGCCTAAAGGGGGTGGGTACAAGTTCGGCCGCCGGACTCGAATGGGCGAGACTTTTGAGCGGCCTGCGGTACCAAAATAGGTGCAGCACAGCCGCTACAAAAATAAGCCCAAGGGCGCCCCAAAACCCCCCAGCGGAAAAATGGCCAAAAACGGTAGTAGCCTGGGGTGGGCTGTTCGTCCGGACTCGAATGGGCGAGACTTCGATCGGCCTCCGTGGCCAAAATAGACGAGGGGCAAAGCCGCCTAAAAATAACTGCCCGAATTCGGAGAGCCAAGTTCGCCCATCGGAAAAGGCCACAAAACGGGTGGGCTTAGCCTTGGGGTGGGGTTGGCTAAGTTCGCTTCACCGGACTCGGAATGGGACGACTTCGATCGGCCTGTGCCAAAAATTTCCGCTGGAAAAGCCGCCTAAAAACAATTCCGGGAGCCAAGTTCAATCGGAAAAAGGCTAAAACGGGTGGCTTAAAGGGGTTGGCGTACGTGACTCGGAATGGGGTGAGACTTTGCGATGCCTCCGGGTGATAAAATAGTCAGGCACAGCCGCAAAAAGAAGACCTCAAGGTCATTAAGCCCCAAACCCCAGCGAAAAATGGCCAAAAAATGGTGGCTATAGTCTTGGGGTGGCCAAGTTCAAGCCTGCCGACTCGAAATGGGGCGAACTTTGCAAGCGGCCTGTGCCAAAATAGGAAGAGGGCAAAGCTACCAAAAAATAACCGCCAATGCCGGGAACCAAGTTCTTCCATCGTAAAAGACCACAAAACGGGTAAGGGTTTAGCTTTTGGGGTGTGGCTGTCTGGCCGGCCGACTCCTTGAATGGGACGAGACTTTCAGAGCGGCCTCCGTGTACCAAAAATAGGCAGCGAGCACAGGCCAAAATAAGCCCGTGGCGTCAGCCCCAAAACCCCCAGCGAAAAATGGGTGGCTATAGCCTGGGGTGGAAGGCTAAGTTCGTCCGCCGGACTCCGAATGAGGCGAGACTTTGCGATGGGCCTCCAAAAATAGACGAGGGCAAAGCTCACCAAAAATAATCGCCAATTCCGAGAGCCAAGTTCGCCCATCGGAAAAAGGCCGCAAAACGGTGGGCTTTAGCCTGGGGTGGGCTTTCACCGGACTCGAATGGGACAGACTTTTTCGACGGCTCGTGCCAAAATTTCATGCGAAAAGCCGCCTAAAAATAACTGCCCACCCGGGAGCCGTTCATTAATCGAAAAAAGGCCACAAAACGGGTGGGTTTTTAGCGTGCGGGCTGGCCAAGTTCGTTCACCGACTCGAATGGGCGAGACTTTTTCGATCGCTCGTGGTGCCAAAATTTTGAGGGCAAAGCCGCCTAAAAAATAACGCGGTCCGAATACCGGGAGCCAAGTTCGCCCATCGGAAAAGGCCACAAAACGGGCGGACGCCTTGGGGGGTGGGCTACGTTCGCCCACAGACTGTGACTGGAATGGGTGAGACTTTGCGGGCGCGCCTGCAGTGACAAAATAGTGGGCACAGCCGCGCTTAAAATAAGACCCCAAGGTTTTTATCATTCCAAAACCCCCAGCGGAAAATTGCCAAAAATGGTGTACAGCCTGGGGGTGGGCCAATAAGTTCGTCCATGACCTGAATGGGGCGAGACTTTACAGTAGCCTGTGCGGTAAATAAAATAGGCCGCGGGCAAATCCTCACCCCAAAATAACCGCCCCAATGCCGGGGAGCCAAGTTCTTCCATCGGAAAAAGGCCACAAAAACGGGTGGGCTTTAGCCTTGGGGGGTGGGGCTGACCAAGTTCGGCTCACGGAATGGGCGAGACTATGAAAGGGCCTCTCGTGGTGTTAAAATAGGCCGCAAGGCACAACTACACGCCTTCAAAAATAAACCTCAAGGCTCGCCCCAAAAACCCCAGCGAAAAATGCACAAAAACGTGGGCTATAGCTGGGGCGGGTCACGGGTCGTCCGCTGGACTCGAATGGGGCGAGACTTTCATCGCTCAGTGAAAAAAATAGGACGAGGCAAAGCCGCCTAAAAAATAACTGCCCGAATGCCGGGAGCCAAAAGTTCGCCCATCGGAAAAAGGCCACAAAACGGGTGGGCTTTAGCCTAAAGGGGTATGGCTGTTCACCGACTCGGAATGGGCGAGACTTCGCGACGCCACTGCAAGCGCCAGGGCCAAAATAGGTTTAGGGCAAAGCCGCTGCCTTCAAAAAATAACCACCCCAATCCCGGGAGCCAAGTTCGGCCGTCTATCGGAAAAAAGGCCACAAAACGGGGGCTTTTGTAGCCTTTGGGCTGGCTAAGTTCGTCAGCCGACCTGAATGGGCGAGACTTTCTTGCGAGCGCCCGGTGTAACAGAAAAATAGGTCATGAGCACAGCCGCCGCCTAAAAATAAGACCCTCAAGCCTGCGCCCCAAAAACCCCAGCGAAAAATGGCCAAAAAACGCATGGGCTATAAATTTGGGAAGTTACGGGGACTGACCGGAATGGGGCGGTAGGACTTATGACGCTCTGCAGGTTAAAAATAGACGAGGGCAAAGCCGTTACTTCAAAATAACTGCCCGGAATTCGGGAGCCAAGTTCGGCCCATCGGAAAAGGCCATTAAAACGGGTGGGCTATAGCCTTTGGGCTGGCTGCGGTCCGGACTCCGGAATGGGGCGAGACTGATCGCCTCCGCAGGTGCAAAATAGACGAGGGCAAAGCCGCCGCCTAAAAAATAATTCCGCGCCAATGCCGGGAGCCAAGTTCGCTCATCGGAAAAGGCCAAAAAACGGGTGGGCTTAGCCTTAGCGGGTTGGCTGTTCGTCCGCCGGACTGAATGGGGCGAGACTTTATCGCCACCGCAGGCCAAAATAGGCCGAAAAGCCGCACCAAAAATAACCACCCCAATCCCGGGGAGCCAAGTTCGTCCATCGGAAAAAGGCCAAAAAAACGGGTGGGCTTTAGCCTTGGGCTGGGCTTGTTCGCCAAGTTCACGCCGGACTGAATGGGCGAGACTTTTGAAGCGGCCTGCCAAAATAGGCCGCTGGGCACAGCCGCCCAAAATAAGACCCCGGTTACTCGCGCCCATGTTCAAAACCCCCAGCGGAAAAATGGCAAAAAAACGGGTGGGGCTATAGCCTTTGGGGGGCTTGGCTGTTCGTCCGGCCGACTCGGAATGGGCGAGACTTGCGATCGGCCTGCGGTGCTAAAAAATAGACGAGGGCAAAACCGCCGCCTAAAAATAACTGCCCGACCCCGGGAGCCAAAACGCTACCATCGGAAAAGGCCACAAAAACGGGTGGGCCAGGCCTTAAAGGGGCTGTTCGTCCGGCCGGACTGAATGGGGCGAGACTTTACATCGCCACCGTGGCGCCAAAATAGGCCGAGGGCAAAGTGCCGCCACTTAAAAATAACCACCCCAATCCCTGGGAGCTAAGTTCGCCCATCGAAAAAGGCCACAAAACGGGTGGGCTTTAGCCACTGGGGCGGGGGGCTAAGCCTCTGCCGACTCGGAATGGGGCGACTTTGAGAGCGCCTCGGTGGTGTTGCAAAAGGCCGCAGGCACAGCTGCCGCTTAAAATAACTGGCAATGGCGGGGGAGCCAAGTTCGCTCCCATCGGAAAAGGCCACAAAAACGAGTGGCTTTTTTAGCCTGGGGTGGGCTGGCTGTTCGTCCCGGACCCTTAATGGGGCGAGACTTTTGAGAGCGGCCCCTGTGGTGTCAAGGCGTTACGGCACAGCCGCTACTAAAAATAACCGCCAATGGCGGGGGAGCCGTTCGCCCATCGAAAAAGGCCACAAAACAGCGTGGGCTTTTTAGCCTGGGGCGGGTTGGCTGAAGTTCGTCCGCCGACTGGAATGGGGCGACTTCACGAACGGCCTGCAGTGTTAGGCCAGGCCAAGGCCGCCGGGCACAGCCGCCCAAAATAATGCCCGAATGGCGGGAGCCAAGTTCGCCCATCGGAAAAAGGCCACAAAACGCAGGCTTTAACTCGGGGTGGTTGCTCAGTCGGGCCGACTCGGAATGGGGCGAGACATTTAGAGTGGCTCTGTAAGCAAAAAAGGCCGCAGGTACAGCCGCGCCCAAAAATAACCGCCGAATATGGGGAGCCAAGTTCGCCCATCGAAAAAAAGGCTACAAAACCGGTGCGCTTTAGCTAGCCTTAAAGGGTTGGCCAACTGGCTGGCCGGACTGAATGGGCGAGACTTTCTTGAGACCGCCCTGCGTAGGAAGCAAAGGCTGGCACAGCCGTCACTTAACATAATAACCGGGCCTGAATGGCGGGTAGCCAAGTTCGTCCATCGGAAAAAGGCTACAAATACGGGTGGGCTTCAGCCTTGTGGCGGGTTGTTCGGGTCTCGCCGCCGGACTCGAATGGGGCGAGACTTCACGCAGTGGCCTGCAGGTGTTAAAAGGCCGCAGGCACAGCCGCGCTTAAAAATAACCGCTCAATGGCGGGAGCCAAGTTCGTCCCATCTGAAAAGGCCACAAAACGGGCGGGCTTTTAAATTTTCGGGGGTGGGTTGGCCACCGGGCCCGGCTGGACTCGGAATGGGGCGAGACTTTTGAGCGGCTCGTGCCTGCAGGTGTTAAAAGGCAATACAGCACAGCCGCTTCGCCTAAAAATAATCTGCCCGAATGGTGGGGGAGCCATTCCAACGCCCATCGAAAAAAAGGCCACAAAAATCGGAAGTGGGCTTTTTAGCCGGAAGTTGGTTGGCTGTTCGGGTTCGCCGGACTGAATGGGCGAGACTTTTATGAAGCGCCTGCAGGCGTTAAAATAGGTCCGCTGGGCACAGCTCTTACAAAAGCCTCCGGCTGGGCTCAAATGTATTCCAAAAACCCACCTGTAGCGAAAAATGGCTAAAACCGTGGCTATAGCCTCGTGGGGCGGGGCTAAGTTCATCCGCCGACTCGAATAGGGCCAGACTTTGCGACAGCGGCCTCTGCTACAAAATAAGCTGTGGGCGGGGCAAAGCCGCTAAAAAATAACCCCAATGCCGGGGAGCCAAGTTTTCCATCGGAAAAAGGCCAAAAACTAAAGTGGTGGCTTTTAGCCTTGGGTGGGCTGGCTGTTCGCCTACCGGACTGGAATGGGGCGAGATTTGAGAGCGCCCTCGTGGTGCCAAAAGGTCCGCTGCCGCACAGCTGCCTAAAAAATAACCGCCTGAATGGCGGGGAGCCGTTCACCATCGGAAAAAGGGACACAAAACGTAGTGGCTTTAGCGTTAGCGTGGCTGGTTAGGTCCGCCGGACTCGGAATGGGGCCGACTTTACGAAAGCGGCTCCGTTCCAGAAACTAGGGGGCTGGGCACAGCCGCTGCCTAAAAATGACTGCCTTCAATGGCGGAGCTAAGTTCGCCCATCGAAAAGGCCACAAAACGGGTGGGCTGAGCCTTTGGGGTGAAGGCTGGCTGTTCGTCCACCGGACCCGCGCTGAATGGGGCAAGACTTTGCGAGCAGCATCCGTGTGCCAAAAATAGGCCGCGGGCAAAGCCGCGCTAAAAAATAACCGCCCGAAGGCCGGGGCACCAAGTTCGTCCATCGGAAAAAGGCCACAAAAACGGGCTTTTTAGCCCTGCTGGCTGGTTTAAATGGCTGTTCGTCACGCCGGACTCCTGAATGGGCGAGAGTTTGAGAGCGGCCTGCAGTTAGGGGCACAAGAAGGCCGCAGTACAGCCGCTTCAAAAATAATCGCCCGGAATGGTGGAGCCAAGTTCATCGTGGAAAAAGGCCACAAAACGGGTGGGCTTTAGCCTTTAAAAGGGGGGCTGGCCCGTCTACCGACCCGGAATGGGGCGCAGACTTTTAGCGCCTGCAGCCCTGTAAACAGGGCCAGGGTCATGGGCACAGCCGCGCTAAAATAACTGCCCGAATGGCGGAGCCAAGTTCACCATCGAAAAGGCCTCAAAAACGGGTGGGCTTAGCCTTTGGGTGGAAGGCTGTTCGTCTGGACTCGAATGGGGCAAGACTTATGAAAGCAGCCTCCGCAAAATAGGCTGCAAAGCTGCCAGCCAAAAAATAACCGCCTAATGCCGGGGGAACCAAGTTATTCCATCGGAAAAAGGACACAAAACGGGTGGCTTTAGCCTGGGGTGGAAATTAAAGGGGCCAAGTTCGTCTGGCTGACCTGAATGGGGCAAGACTTTGGTAGCAGCCTGCAGTTGGTGTTAAAATAGGGCAAAGCCGCTAAAAATATAACCCCCTAATGCCGGGAACCAAGTTCTTCCATCGGAAAAGGCCACAAAACGGGCGGTTTTAGCTCGGGGTGGTTAAGTTCAACCGGACTCGAATGGGCGAGACTGGCAGCGCTCGGTGCTGTGAAGGCCGCTGGCACAGCTCGCCCATAAAAAGCCTCAAGGTTTGTTCCAAAAACCCACCAGCGAAAATGGTTAAAATCAAAGTGGTTAGTAACCGGTGGGGCGGGGCGGTTCATCCGCCGACTCGGTCAGGCCAGGCTTTGCGAGCGTCTTCCTTGTTAAAAATAAATAAGGCAAAGCCGCGCCAAAAATAACCGCCAATGCTTTAAGCTGGTGCCCATCGAAAAATAAAACGGGCGAACTGGGTAATAATAAGTTCGTCCGGACTCGGAATGGGGCGATTTCGAGCGGCCTGGTGCCGTGCGCACGCGTACAGCCGCTTAAAAATAACCGCTAACGCGGGAGCCAGTTCGCCCTCATCGGAAAGGCCAAACAAGTGGCTTTAGCGTTAGCTGGGTTGGCCAAGTTCGTCTACCGGACTCGGAATGGTGGGGCCAGACTTTACGAGCGTGCCTGTTCCAAAAATAGGTCATGGGCACAGCCGCCTAAAAATGACTGCCCGAATGGCGGGAGCCGTCGTCCATCGGAAAAAGGCTACAAAACGGGTGGGCTTTTAGCCTGGGGGGTGGATACAAGTCCGCTTTGACCGGAATAAAAGACTTCGCGCGCCCGGTGTTGGGAACAGGCTGCTGGCAAAGCTGCGCCAAAAACCGCCTTTGTAATGCCGAAACCAAGTTTTCCATCGGTGCCAAAAACGTGGGCGGGTTTTTATTTTGGGGGTGGGTTGGCTGTCCGCCGGACTCGAATGGGGCGACTTTGAGAGCCGCCTCCGGTGCCAAAAGGCCGCAGCACAGCCGCTACTTGCATTAACGCCTTAATGGCGGGAGCCGTTCATCTACCTGAAAGGCCACAAAAACGTGGTGGGCTTTTAGCTTTGGGGGCGGATGGCTAAGTCTGGCTCACCGGATCTCGGATAAAGGACTACAGCTGGCCCCAGGTGCTGCAACAGGGCCGCTGGCACAGACGCTACTAAAAATAACTGCCCAATGGGAGCCAAGTTCATCGGAAAAGCCACAAAAACGAGTGGGCCGAAATGCCAGGTGGGCTGGGCTGTTCGTCCACGACCGGAATGGGGCCAGACTTTACGGGCCTGTTCTAGGGGGGGCCAGGTCATGCACAGCCGTACTTCAAAATGATCGCCCGGTAATGCGGGGACAAGTCTGTTCCATCGGAAAAGGCCACAAAACGGGTGGGCTTAGCCTTGGGGGTGTGGGACATACAAGTTCGTCCGCCGACTCCGGAATGGGGCAAGACTTTACAGCAGCCCAGGTGTTAAAAATAGCCAAGCCACAAAATAACTGCCTCAATGCCGGGAACCAAGTTCGGCCCATCGCAAAAGGCCACAAAACGGGATGAAATTTTGGGGCGGTTGGCTAAGTCATTCCGCCGGACTCGGAATGAAGCGACATTGAGAGTGGCCTCAGAAAGCAAAATAGGCTGCTGCGCCGCTACTAAAAACAACCTCACCAATGGCGGGAGCCAGTTCATCACCGGTGCGCCACAAAACGAGTGGGCTTAGCCAGGGCGTTACACATAAGTTCGGTCTGGCCGGACTCGAATACACTTACGAAGGCCTTGTACAAAGGCCGCAGGGCAATAGCCGCCGCCTAAAATAATCAGTTCAATGGCGGGAGCCGTTCGGCCCATCGGAAAAAGAAAACGGGTGGTGGGCTTTAGCCTTGGGGTGGGTTGGCTGTTCGCCCCGCCGGGATTCGAATGGGGCGACTTTCATGCAGCGCCTCCGGTGCCAAACAGTCATGCCCCGCCCATAAAAGCCTCGGCGCTCGCGCCCCAAAAACCCACCAGCGGAAAAATGGCTAAAAACCGTACAGGTAGCCTGCGGTGGGGGTATGGTTCAACCGGCCGACTCGGTCAGGGCCAGACTTTGCGAGCGCCTGCTGCCAATTAGGCCGCGGGCAAAAGCCGCTACCTAAAATAACCGCCCCCAATGCCGGGAGCCAAGTTCTTCCATCGGAAAAAGTCTAAAAATACGTGGTGGGCTTTAGGCCTTTGGGGTGGGATACAAGTTCGTCCGCTGGACTCAACTGGCGACTTCGAGTCGCCCCTCAGAGCCCAAAGGCGTCGCTGGCACAGCCACTTAAAAAAAATAACCGGCCAATGGCGGGGAGCCAAGTTCGCCCATCGGAAAGGCCACAAAACGAAAGGGGTTAGCCTGTGGTTGGGTTGGCCAAGTTCGTCCGCCGGACTCGGAATGGGCGCATCACGAAAGCGGCTCAAAGCAAAAATAAGATTTAGGCGTCAGCTTAAAAATAACTGCCCAATTCGGGAGCCAAGTTCGCCCATCGGAAAAGGCCACAAAATCGGTGGGCTTTTAGCCTTTGGGGGTGGGCTGGCTGCTCGTCTGGCCGGACTCGGAATGGGCGAGATTTTGAGAGCGGCCCTCGGTGTTAAAAAGGCCGCGGACACAGTCACGCCTAAAAATAACCGTTCAATGGCGGGAGCCAAGTTCGCCCATCGGAAAAGGGCTACAAAAACGGGTGGGCTTTAGCCTTGGGCTGGCTGTTCGTCCGCTGGACTCGGAACGGGCGACTCGCGAGCGGCCTGGTGCCAAAATAGGCCGCGGGTACGCCCGCCCACAAAGTTTCAAGGCTCGCGCCCCAAAAACTCACCAGCCAAAAATGGTTAAAAACCGTGGGCTATACCTTGGTGGGGGCGAAGGTTCATCCCGCCGGATCGAATAGGGCCAGACTTTATGCGCAGCGGCTCGCTTGTTAAAAAATAGGCCGCGGTGTTACGCTTCAAAAAATAACCGCCCTAATGCCGGGGAGCCAAGTTCGTTCATCGGAAAAAGGCCAAAAAACGGTGGGTTTAAACACTGGGGTGGTTGGCTAAGTTTGTCCGCCGGACTCGACGGGGCGAGATTTTGAGAGCGTGCCCTGCGGTGTTGTAGGGCACAAGGCACAGCTGCCGCTTAAAAATAAATCACCGGAATGGGCGGGGAGCCAAGTTCATTCATCGGAAAAGGGCCATAAAACGAGTGGCTTTAGCCTCTGTGGGCTGGGCTGGCTAAGTTCATCTTCACCGGACTTTGGAATGGGGCGAGACTTCACGAGCGGCCTGCAGGCTGCAATAAGACGAGGGCAAAGCCGCTACTAAAAATAACTGGCCCGAATTCGGGAGCCAAGTTCGGCCCATCGAAAAAGGCTACAAAACTGGTGGGCTTTTTAGCCTAAAGGGGCTGGTTAAGTTCGGTCTACCGACCTGAATGGGCGAGACTTTGAGAGCTGCCTGCAGTGCCAAAAGGCCATGACACAGCCGCCTAAAAATAACCGCCTCAATGGCGGGAGCCAAGTTCGGCCCATCGAAAGGCTGCTAAAAACAGGTGGCTTATTTGGGGGCGGGTCAAGCATGTCTGCCCGGGCTGACTTTGGAAGGTAGACTTGAGAGCGTGCCTCCGCAAGCAAAATGCTGCAGTACAGCCAAGGCCAAAACTAATCTCACCAATGGCGGGAGCCAAGTTCGCCCATCGGAAAAAGGCCACAAAACGGTGCGGGCTTTTAGCCTGGGGTTGGCTGGCCAAGTTCGTCTGGCCGACCCGGAATGGGCTGACTTCACGAAGCGGCCCGTGGTGCCAAAATAGGCCGCAAGGCTGGCCGTTTTAAAAATAACTGCCCGAATGGCGGGAGCCGTTCGCCCATCGGAAAAAAAGGCCACAAAACGGGCGGACAGCCTTGGGGGCGTGGTTGGCCAAGTTCGTCCGCCGGACTCGGAATGGGGCAAGATTTTGCGAGCAGCCTCCGTGGTGCTGTAAATAGGCCGGGCAAAGCCGCTAAAAATAACCGCCTAATGCCGGGAACTGCCTCTTCCATCGGAAAAAGGCCACAAAACGGTGGGCTTTAGCTGGTTGGCCAAGTTCGGTCCGTCGGACTGGAACGGGCGAGACTTGAGAGCGCCTCCGTGCCAAAAAAAGAGGTGCCGTAGGTAGAAAGAAGCAGAATCGGATTAACCTTAGCAATACGTAACTGAACGAAGTACAACAA
>JAUJEN010000044.1:0-75677 GCA_030448925.1 Citrus cavaleriei
ATCAGTGTACTTCCGTTCAGTTACATGTTACTAAGAGTTAATCCATTCTGCTTCTTTCTACCTGCAGCACCTTGTACCCTCAAGCTAATAGTTATTTACAAGCTACACATCAAAAGCGCCAAAAGTCCAAGCATTTAAAACACTTTAAGGTAACTACGGATAAGGGATAGAGATAAGCGAAATCCGAGGTCCGGGTCAGGTTAAGTTTCTCGGTTCCGGACGGGATGACAATTTTATTATCTGGGACGGATATCACTTGATCAATACAATTCGAATTAAGACCAGGTTGAACCGGAAAATCAGGTTTTAGGATGAGTTGAGCAGGATATCTAATACAATTTTTTTCTCTCAATGTTACTTCCTCAAATCTCCAAATCTCAAATCACCAAAATCCGAAACCATAGCTAAATGAATGTTGAGGAGGATTCTTTGATTTCGGATTTTTGGTGGCATTGAATTATTGTCGTCGGCGTCCCGAGAGCTGTCGTCGAGGAAAATTCATAACGTGGAGATTGGCAGTTTACGAGTGACAAAAACCAACAAGAGTGGCGAAAGCCGTAAAAACCAACAAGAGTGACAAAAATGAGGATCAACCTTCTGGTAGCATTCCTCTTCCTTCTTCCTTTCAATACGATTTCCAAATCATTTGAGTGAGCAGAAAGAGGTGGAGAAGCGGTACGGTGGGGTTTAATAGAAAAGAGAAGATGGAAAGAAATTGGAGAGAAGAAAGCTGATGGAGTAGGTTAAAGACTTAAAAAAGGCATTAAGGTTTTTTCTTTTATGCTTAAAATATTAAAGATTAGGGTTTTGGGATATCCGGGTTGAAGATGAAACGGATCGGACGGAATATGTCGGGTTCAAAATATCCTTTCCGGATCGAGGATTGTAATACCTTCGGTCTGGGTTAAACGTTCGGATTATCCGGGTTTATCGGAGTCCGATCCGGGTCGGGTTAATTACCATCTGAATAGGGATGGCTAATCTAATTTCAGATATCCTTGATATTTTGATGTCTACATATTAAAAATTTGATTGGATCAAGCTAATATTTATATGAATTGCGAAATGAGATATCTCAGTATCGGATCCACTTATAAATTGAAATTTAATAATTTAAAATTAATAATTTACCTAATAATAGTAAATAGAATTCAATCATAATTCAACAATCAACAATTCAATACTTAAAGACATAAAACATCTTAAATTCACAAATAAAAATTGCTACAATATAAATCAACATAAATCCAAGTCTACTACAAATCAACAAATAAATTATAAAAACAGCAAATTCACACAAAATGGATCCCCATTTTTTTAATTAATTTAATTTATATATTTTGATTAATCTATTATGTTTTTTCTTATAATTTATATATTTTCATTTAACAGTACGATTTAAATAAAAATTCGCTTATCCGGGATATCCAATTTTCTAGATATAAAGGTTAGGATCCGCATTATCTAAGTTTTAGTATTTGGATCGTATTTTTTAAATGTGTGGACATATATGGTCTAAACCCATTTTGTCATCTAATTCGACAAATATCTTATATTTTTAACAACCCTAAAATAAAAATTTCCACAAAGAATTTTAAATACATTCTAAATTAGGGATAAGCCAATCACACATGAGGGAACCCAGTACCTGATTTTTCCCCGGTCGAGGAAAATGAGATAATTTCATACAATTCTTATTAGGGAGGACTGAAATTTTTTCGATTTAACTTGTCCAAGGAGGGGCGGGGATGATTGATCCATCCTACCCATTCCCATTTAATTTTGAAATTTAATTTTTATTTTTAAAATTGCTAGTAAATAAATAATAAAATTTGAATTATAAAATTGTAAGTAAAATAAAAAATATCAAAATATTTATATTATTAAACTTTGAGCCTAATTAACTAATTAAGTCTAAATTTTTATTTAGGACATTAAAAAGACAGACATTATTAATAAAACTTTTGTTTTAATTTTAATATTAAATTTAAATATTTTAAAAACGTCTATTTTTTTATTTATCTTAAATATGTTTTATTTATTTTAGATGTTATAATTCATCTGAATGAATCGCGATTTTAATATATAATCTAATTTAATATCATGCTTTCTTGATTTACTTGAAACTTAGCCCCTATGTCTTTGTAAAGGGAATAGTTCGGCATTATAAAGTCTCCATACATTATGAAAGTTAATTTTGAATCTTTGATTTTTATTGCCAACAATTTTGTGTTAGGCTATTAATTTGTTATGATAGTTTGTGTCCCTTGCGTCTTTTTGCATTCTTAATTTAATGTATGTGACTTTTATAATGGATATTAATGTACAAGATATATTTGAAACTTTCTTTTATTTAAATTTTTATTTTAATATAGTTAACTCAAGTATGAAAGCAAAAAAATGTATTAGTTATTTACCGGGGATCGGGGTTCGATAGGATCACTGTTATTAATCAGGGGAGGATGATGATTCTTAAATAATTTTGAGGATGGGAGGGAGACGGGCATCACCTTGAAATATCGAGGGATAGGGGGAGATTGGTCCACCTCCATCCCTCCCGTATTGCCATCCCACAATAACCTAAATAGTCCCATGAAGTTACTAGAATATCTTCAACTTAAAATGGATATGGATTACCACGATTGTCTGTACAAGCTAATTTGACTTTGGAGCTTGAAAAGAGTTGGGAGTTGTCATTAACATTCAAAAGCCGGAATTTGAGTACAATCATCGAAACACTTCACTACTGCCGATCATTTAAGAACATTATTACTACCACATTTGACAATTTCTTAAGGTAAGTATTCAATTTTCCTTCTTGTAATAAGTTCATAGGGCTTTGATTTTTTTTTAAAAAAAGCAACGTTGAAGAAATAAATAAATTGTTGTGGGTCTCTCATAACATAATAAAAAAAAACTTGAAAGCTATTTTCTCTTCATGAGATGGGTTATATGAATTTACCATTGATACATGACTTCATGTAGCTAACTTAATACATGGTTGTGTAATACAGGATTTTCTATATTTCATACCGACTACATGCGATACATCTCACAATTACGCTTATGTACAATTCTTAATTCATTAGAATATTTATTTCTTTGAAAACTTAATTTGTGCTAAGAAATTATATTTCTTTGCTCAGAGAAAATGTCAACGAAATATTCTAAAAAAAAAAAAAGCAACAAGCGAAAGTAAAGTTACTAATTTGTCATCATTTGATCTAATATGAATTAAAAAAAAAAAGAAACTTAGTGATTAACAACTTGAAATTTTTTGCAAATCGTGTTTGGCACTTTTTATACTCAAAGGAATTTCAGTTTTGTGCTCAATTACACTATGCCATAGCAAAAGTCTTGTAATTAGCCTACTCACTTCAATTGATAATTGATGCTAATTGGCCACCATATTCAAACCACCTACATCTTTATCACATTCTTCTGCGCCACTTGCCTAGTTAGCATGTTGTGCATAATCAATCACTGAACATAAAATTATCATACATTTCGTGAAATGGTTGAATATCATGTCTTTCTCGAATAATTTTAATTGTCATTCATCAACTTTCTTTTGATAGCTTGCATCCCATTTATAAATTATGAAGCAGTTTTTTGATGCAGTAGAGGAAATGTTTTTGAATACCAGGTATCTTCATTTTGTACGTGATTCCATCCTCTCAGTCCGGAAGGATTATGTTTTGCCGTGGCTTCTTGGCCATTGTATATGAGCAAAATTCGAATTTATTCGTTCATAATGTTCATTAAATTGAAACTAAAATTAAAATGAAGGACTTACTTTATTAAATTTCCAAATTAAAGCTATATTTACTTACATTTTAACTTTTACTCCTTCACTCCATTTTTTATTTAGATTAGATAATACATACTATCAATGTTTAATGAATGAAATATCTGCTTAACTATATTTTTGCTAGATCAATTAATACATACTACCCACCTTTGATATTGAATGGAAGATGTGAACTATAGGATAGGAGTAAGACTTGATAATGATAAAGTGGGGATGTATGAGGAAGAAAAGAAAAAGTTAAAACTTAAACGGAAGTTAAGAAAAAAAAGAGAGAAGAATGAAGAAATTAGAAAAATTCAGTTTGAACCTTATATTATGATTTGGGACTTTCACTAAATACGACAGTGGCAACGAGTAAGGTAGTACCTGACCTTTTTTATGTCTTCATGTAAAATTCATAGCCTTTCCAGCTTCTTTATTTGAACTTTTGCTTGCATGAATATTAAGATTCATTCTCCCCAAACAGTAGAATCTTCACTTAGATCAGCGACAATCAAATCCTCCCGGGTGCTACGTGGTTGGTCGAGAAAAGATAGAAGGAGGCATGGAGAACAAAACCCAAGTGGTGGCGTCACTGGAGCTGGAAAACACATGCCGGGTCATGCCAGGATTACCTTGTGAGCACTACAAGCTTGATCCGGAGTTAAGATCTTTACCAGTGAACAGGCATGGAGATGACGTGTGAGCTCCGGTCGGTACCAACCTTGGCGATGGGTTGATTCACGGAAAAAAAAAGCAAAATCTCCGAATCGAGATTCATGGTGGAATTGACCGATTATTTTGCGATTTCAAGGATGTAGGAGATGACCGGTGATAACCCACGATCTTCCGATCGGTACCAACCTTGGCCGGTGGAGTGGACAGAAATGGAAATGAAATTCGAATTGGTTAGCGGTATTTGTGATAAAAAGAGGGGGTATTGTGATAAAGATGCAATATAGAAGAAAAATATATAAATAGAAAATAGTATAAGGTGCTAATTATAATGTTTATATGGATGCAATAGAAATTAATTTAATATTTATGAGGTAAAGTTTAAATAAAAATGAACGAAAGGGGTTCAATAAAATTTTACAATGAGGCAAAATAAGCAGGAATACCCAGTGCAACATAACAATGCTGAACCTGTAGTACCGTAAGCTGGATCCTATGATTTGATCTTGGAGTTATAAATCTGGTGGCGTAAGTTAAAACATTACTTAAAAGTTTGAAAAAGACGTATAAAGAAAACACAAATAGTTGTCTTTGACAATGATGAATTGAATATCATATCGAAATAATTGAAATAAGGCGATTAGATCTAAAGAGAGGAAGTACAAAATAAATGGAATTGAATGATGCTATGAACTTACGTAAAATTATTGGAAAAAATACCACCCATAGAACAATTATTTCCTTCATGGATGAGTATAAAACAACCTAGAAGCTAAAGGCAAGCTGAAGACAAGTTTCACCATTCGTCCCATGGCTCATGGAAATATTTCAAAAAAACCATTAGAGTGGATATGATGTGGGGGGCTGTTTCAGTGTTGGAGGAATACGTGAAAAAAAAAATAATAATAATGTATGGATTCAAGGATGAAAAAGAGAAAAGGTAAGTGAAAGGCTTTGGAAAATTTGATTAAATAACCCTCCCATTGTAGTTTTTTGATAAGCGGAGAAGCAAAATATAAGTCAACGTAGTATAGTATTTGATGCATTTAAACAAAAAGAGATCAACATGTCACATGTTGTTAACGTATGACAAAAGCGCTGATATGTGCATTTTTTTTTTAATTTATTATCAGTATACGTGTATTTTTTTTTGAAGTGTATGAATTATTGGTATACATGCATTATGGATAAATATTTGTTTAATCTCTATATTTTAAAAAATACTTCAAGATATCATTTTTGTTAATATATTACTCATTTATACTTCTACCCTTACTTTTCATTTGCTCTTATAATAATATCCTTACAATAATATTTTTTAGAATATTAATGAAAAAATGCTAATTATCATATTAGCCTTAAAAATAAAATAAAAAATTAGTGAATTTTTTTTATTATTATTTATGTTTAGATTAATTTTATAAATTAATTTATTCGTAAATAATTATTAGTAAAATTATTGCAAGGACATTGCTTAAATGACAAATACCAATTCTTTTCGATCGATATTTATTGGTTGAAATCAGGATGCCTGGTAAAGCATTGTGCTAAGTAATTGAGCTTTATCACTATGCACAGAAGATGTTATGATGTAAAAAAAAAAAAAAAAAAATCCATTCCACAATTGCAAAACGAGTAGAAATAATTAGGGATAATAACAAATTATAATACTAACTATAGCTACAAAGTTATAAATTATTAACTGAATATAATATACTAACAAGTTGTACTAAATATTAAAAATTACATTTTATAATCGAGGAAGGAAATTGAAAATTATGGAGTTCAAACAGCTCTCACTTCCACTAGACCAAAGCCTATTTGTTGATCATTCAACAGCAAAAGAACTTAAACCTTCTGATGAAGATCAGCGAGATAAGGTAATCTAAAAGATGTCAAAGCTAAACTGAAGATTTTACTTTAAATACTAACAAGAGGCACTTAACTTTTAAGGTCATAAAGAGATTTAAAGAAATGAGCACAAAACCTAAATGGTTGATTGGCAGGAACCATTTATTTGTGGATTTCAACATTATTCCTATGTTCTTTAGCTCAAAGAGTTTAATTAAAACCTTTCTTTTAGTTCTTTTCTACAGAAAGCACACACAACTCATAACTTCATAATGAAGAAGCAACATCTGGTGTATGAAATTATCACACTTCAAAAATGATTCACATATGTGTGTGTGTATAAACCCATATCCAATGATGAATACATCCAAAGGAGGCAACAATTTCCACATGCCACTAGACATTGCTGAACAAATTAATTACTAGACGATAAGAAGAGATCAAAAGATGTCCCAACTTGAAGCTTATCTTTTCTAATAAACTCATTTGATTGCAAAGGCATTCTAATAAGATAGAAGTATCGTTAATCTCTTTGTATTTATGTTAGTTTAATGATGGATAAAGATTTGGTGCTCATATAAGGTTGTGTTGAGCACCCATTCTTGGCATATTAATTATTAGTCTATATGTACTTATTTACTTTTATGTTGGTATATTACCAATATAATGAATTATTGCTGTACATGTACCAATAATTACATGTACACCAAAAGTGAATTGTGTGTGTGTGTATGTTTTTATTTTAAGTACAATTATATTTTTTCCATAACTTTCATTCTTGTCTAAGCAGTTATTTGTTTTTCATTGTATATCCACCAACATTCTGCCATCATTCCTATTATTTTTTTTAAAAATTTGGATATTTTAATTTAACAACATAATGAATTATTGGTGCATTTGTACTTTTTTTTTAAAAATACATTCATATTTTTTTATAACTGTTTTTCCTTAAGCACTTATTTGTCTTTAATTGTACATCCACCAAAATACTACAATCATTCTTATTATTTTTAAAATTTTATTGGATAATTTAGTTATCCAAAAGGACGTTGTTTAAGTAATTCAATATATTGGCCAATCTGAATGCTAGAAAAACTGCTTTCTATCAGGATATAAAAATAAACACAGATAAATTACATGCAAAACAGGTGAAATAAAACCAACCAATTTGAGTATTCAAGTTTAGAGCTACGACTTGGATTTCCATAATATGAATACAACAAACGAATTAAAGCGGCAAAAAGTTACTTAGACTATCAATTAAATAATAGGAACAATTTGTTTGATTTTCCTTCCCCTCAAGTACTTGCTATAGAAAAAATTCTTTAAAAAAAAAAGTCAAAAAGCTTACTAGTCTTATTCAGTCCATTACATATCAATTTAAGTTTTTATGTAAAAGAAAAAAAAAAGAGTTAAAGAGTTCAAGGAGAACAAAAAAAAAAAAAAGGTTAAAGAGTTCAAGGAGAACAGGAGTTGCTAAGATGTTAGGAATATTTTCATATTATGCATACGATAGAACATGGTGCATGAAATTGGTTAACAATTTTCTTATTTTCATAGTAAGTTCCTTAGGACTTTGTTAATTCGTTTTATTTGATTAAAACTACTAGCAGTCTAAGCTCATAGTTAAAGGAGTTTGATGACAAATTGAGAAACTTGTGGGTTGAAAAGAATCACCTCGAAAGGCAGTACATCAAATTGTATTTGAAGTTGAGATCAATAAGCACTGCGTTCACTAAAAAAAAAAATAATAATAATAATAAAAATAAAAAGACATTTAAATCCAACTTTTTGAGTTCTAACTGCCCATTTCAACTTTTCCATGTTAATGTGAACTATCAATGTCTTGTTTCCTTAGATATATATATAATCTTTTTTTAATGGGGGCACCTTTTTTTTTTTTATGGAAGCACACTTTAAAACCGTGGGGTTTAAGAGAGTTAGTTTTTAACTCTTTTAAACCGTATGATTTAAAAATATGTCCGCATTAAAAAAAAAAGTGAGCATCCACGCCTGAGAATGATTATATATATCTATTCGTTTTAAAGATGACTTTAATCAGGTGTGCATGAAGTTGTGTTATACGACCCCATAGCTGAATATTTCTCTAAAAGGCTTTTTGAGAGAAGTCGGGATTTCTAACTTTTCCCAAAAGACCTTTTGAGAAGCTATTTTCTCATTTATTATACTTTTCATAATTCCTAAACTAACATTAAATTAATAAAGGAACAAAAAAAATTTTACATCCATATCCAAACCCTTAAACCCTATTTCTTATGTATTTTTCTTGTTTTGCCTCTTCATTGTTTAACTAAAAAAAAAAACAACAAAAGGAGCACAATCGCCACACCAATCTTTTTTCAAGTAAGAATTTTTTTTGTAATCTCATGCTTTGATTTGCATATTATTTTTAATTTTTTAATGTATATATATATATATATACGGAAATCTCATGCTTTGATTCTTTGTCCATTCAGTTATACTTTATTTAATTATTTTTTGAAGTGAATTTATAAAGTTGACTTGGAATGAAGAATAATGTTTTGCAAATTGGTGGAATATGGAGTAGAAGTTAAGGGCCCATTTGATACCCTTTTCCAAGCAGTGTTTTCATTTTCGTTTTCATAATACACATATAATACATGTTCGGTGGATTAATTTCAAAAAACAGATTACAAAACAAAAAATATGGATTCATTATTATAACTAGCAAAACTGAAAACATGTTAAACATGTTCTCCAAATATTACAAACTAAACCTAAAAATAAATTAAAAAAACAAAAGCAATATCGTGATTATCCTCCTCCTTATCTCTTCATTGTCGTTCTCTCTTCCCTCGCAGCTTTCTCAATCCATTTGTAGCAAATCTGCACTCTCTCCCTCCCATTATCTTCATCCAACATCTTTCCCTCTCCTTATTTCTCTGGATCCACTCTCTCTTGGTCTCTCTTGGTGTGCTATTTGTTCGCCATTTAGGTCATTGTCCTTTCTTGTCTCACCATGGTAACATTCTTGGTCCAACTCCACCCAGTGCTTTACTAAGTCTTCATTCTCCGGATCTTTCACTTGCCCAACCGATGTTGCTCTCTGAATACATCACTTGATATTTGTTTTGTTTAAGTAAATTTTTGATAATTTCTTTGAGTGATTTTAATTGTGTTTTAATAGGATGATATTGTAAATTAATAGCATGTACTAAAACTAGAGTATTGTAGATTAATCATATTTTATGCACTTGTTCTTTCAATGCTGTAGTATTTCTTTTCACTCTTGAATGATGAATATTGGGGGTTATACTTGCTGATCCCTTCATAATGATGGGTTACTCATCAGAGCCTAGGATTCTTCTTATATTGTGCTGATGGGTCCGAACTACAAAAATTGTATATTTATAAATGAAATTTTTACTCAAAGTTAACAGAGCAATTTCAAAATTGATTTACTATGTAAAGATTGAAGCTCATTGACCACAGTTATCGCAGTACATATGCCTTTTAATTGGGTTTTGTTATTAGAGAGAAATAGAGATTTTTCAAGCTTAGACCTGGATATAATTCAATTAAACAATCTGTAATTTCAATTTATTGCTTTGTATGGAATTCACAATTTGAATTTATTGTCTATCACTCTGAAAATATTGCCTGGATAGAATTCACTCCAATCTGCAACTTGACAAAAAATAGAAACCCATTTTTTTGTTGTGCCCTGGAAAAAAATAAGTTAAAAAATTTTGATGAGAGCTCGGCCTTAATTTAAATTGGCTTGTGTAATTTATAATCTATGTATATGTAAGAGCAGTGTTTTTAATTTGATTAATATTTTATATATGTTATTTTTTTAATTTTTTCGGGTAACATTCAGTTTTTAATGTATGACATGTTGCTGAAATGGCTTTCATGCTATGTTGAATTTGATTAGTATTTGATGTGTTATTTTTTTCTAATTTTTCAAGATATGGATCCACATGATATTGATGTTGAGGATAAGGTTGATTGGTCTAGTCGGACCGAAACTGTTTTTATTCGTATAATATATGACCATGTTAAAAAGGGTGATTTATAAACATTAACTTTCACTAAGAAAATTTAGACCACCATAAATGATGAGTTATTTGAATAATTCCAAAAAAGATTCAATGTAGGACAACTTAAGTCCAAGTTTAATAGGTTGCGCAAAAAACATCGAGAGTTTTCTGACTTAATAGCTCATACCAGGTTTGGTTGGGATCCTGTTTCAAATACAGTCACAGCATCAGAAGCTATTTGGGCTGAATATATTAAGGTAAAACTATATTCGCAGTATATTAAATAGTTTCGTATAAAATTAAAATATTATTTTTTGGTTTTATACACTTATTTTTTTTCCACAGAGAGTGCCTGAAGTGAAGTTATATCATAAAAAATGATTAGAGCACTACCAAACTCTAGGGGAGATATTCAACACCACCACAGTTTCTGACCATTTATGTTTTTCCTCTAACCAAATTTCATTGTCCTCGGATGAGGATCGTGAATTGAAAGAGAATTTTCTTAGCCATGGAGTTCATGTTGATATTGAGGATGACGATTCAATGGAATCTCTTTCCGAGACTAGGACAGAAAAAGGCCTCGTCGGTCAGTTGCAACTTCAACTGAGTGGTAAAACAAAATAAGAGTGAGTTTGACAGTTACTTTAAAATGGCTGATTCGTGATGAATGCTAGAATGGAGATGGTTAAATGCAAAGTGTGGAGTCAACTTCTCAATGTGTTGAAAAGTGGTATATTGAAGAGTGTATTGAAGACATGGAGAAATTGGGAGACATTGATGGAATACATACAACAAATTGATAGATAAGCTAGTGCCTAGTAGTAAGTGGAGGAAGCTTTTGAGCATGTTTTTGAGCATAGGAAAAAATATTGGTTAACTAGTTTATAGTTTGTTTTTTAAGATGTAATGTGTTTAACTTGGATGTTATTGGTTGTGAATTGTGTGCTTGTTCATTTTATGGTTTGGACCTTATAGTACTTTTATTTGTCGAACTTTATGTTATTTTTATGAGTTGAAATGTATTTTGTTGAACTTTATTTTATTTTTGTGAGTTGAACTTTCTAATGTTTTTATTTATTTATTACAATATTTTTAGATGGCGGAATGAATTTTGTATTTATATGTTCATTTTATTTTATTTTTTTAGATTAATTATCATATACTTGAGATATAATTTGTGATTTTTTTTTAATCAGGGCAGAAAAATGAACAACAACAACAATCAAGATGATGATGTTGATAATTTAACAGATATTGAAAAAGAAGTTTTAGAGGTAGCCATTACTATAAAAATTTATGAGAAACAACAGCGTGGTATTAAAAGGCAATGTTATATAGGACAATTGTCTGGCATTGAATTTATTAAAGAGTTGTTAAATAGTCATCCGGATAGGATATATAACATGTTTCGAATGGATAAAGAAGTTTTTATTCGATTATGTTATACACTTGAACATTTACAGTTATTAGAGAATGATATACATGGTTGTATCAAGGAGGCTGTAGCAATGTGCTTGTATATATTGTCCCATAGTGCTGTTGTGCGGGTTGTATCTGAGCGTTTTCAACGTTCAGGGATACTGTGTTTACACACTTTAAACGTGTGTTAAAAGCACTTTGTCACTTGACAAATCACATTATAAACCAAAACATCAAGGGGAAACGCCACTAGAGATTAGAAACAATCCAAATTTTTTTCCCAAATTTTGAGGTAAGAAATTCAATACACGTTACTTCAATGTTTATATGACATTAACATTTGGTTAATAAATTAATATTTTTTACATATTTTCAAAGAAGTGTATCGGTGCAATTGATGGAACTCACATTGCTGCATGGTCACTAACACATAAACAAATATCATATCGAAATAGAAAGACTCAAGGTGACTCAAAATATAATGTGTGCATGTTCTTTTGACATGATGTTCACATTTATATACACGGGCTGGGAAGGTACCACCAATGACTCTAGGGTGTTTATGGATGCCTTAAATAGACCAAAATCTGGGTTTCCACGTCTGAAAGAAAGTAAGAATATATATATATATATATATATATTTGGCCTTTATTTTTTAATTAAGTTATGTTTTATTGTTTTTATATTTTAGGATATCACTACGTTGTGGATTCTGGATATATAAATATGAAGGGATTTTTGACACCATATAGAGGTGAGAGATATCATTTACGTGATTATAGAGGACCATGTCAAGCACCTAGAGGTCCCCAGGAATTGTTTAATTATAGACATTCATCATTGCGTAATGTAATTAAGCGATGCTTTTGTGTTTTAAAAGCGCGATTTTCAATTTTAAGGGATATGCATAATTATAATTTACATAAGCAACGTCTAATTCCAATTGTATGTTGCGCTTTACATAATTTTATTCGACGAGAAAATGCAAGTGATAGGTTATTTGGGGACTTTGATGTGCAAGATTTGGTTACCAATGAAGAAGGAGACCTTATTAGGCCTTTTACTAATATTGATTTATCTCAACAAGTGTCGCAGAGATGAATGCTACAAGAGATAGAATTGTAGCTTCTATGTGGCATGATTACATACGTAATGCATAATGTCTATCATGTAATTTCTTTATAATTATTTTGTTTCAATCATGTGTTGTAATATATATCTTAATTATGGTATAAAAACAATGACAATGTAAAACTTTTTTTTAATTAATGTTAATTCTATAACTTTATCATCATGTAATTTTTATAATAATTTTTGTTTAAATTATTATGTTGTATTTGTGTATGTATTAGCTAAATAATTATTTTATAACTATAAATATAGCGTAAATGTTTAGTAAACAGTTTTGAAAAAAGTATCCGACATATTCTACTTTTTTATCATTTTCTATCGAGCGCATATTCTTGTTTCGGTTTTAAAATACGGGATCTGAAAAATGAATAGCAATATTTAAATTTGAAATCGACAAGCGTAAAATACTATTCATTTTCATTTTTATTCTCAAAAAATACAAATTCAAAAATAATACCAAACATGCCCTAAGTTGCCGAATTAAATTTAATTAATTTTATATTGTTAAATTATAAAATTTTTGTTTATTTCACATGATTTTCTATTCATGTGGGCATATAGAAGTGTTGTTGTTTAGGATGTAAAGTGAGGAATTGCATTTAGTTCGAATTGTTCAGAATGAAGAATATTGTTTGATTTGCATATTCTATGATATGCATGTGCAGCAACAAGTAATTGAAATTAAAGTTACAACAATCGATATTTAATATTTTGAAGATATTGGTAGTTGTGGCATCAATTACTGCAGAATTATTTTATATTCTTTTGTATTTATTGATTTTCTATTATTCTTGCTCTGATTTGGTGTTGTTGATATGACTATTGATAAATATCTATTACCCTTAGGTATAATTAGATGGCAACTGATGGTGTCTCCCAAGGTAAATCCAAAGTTATTTAGGATCCAAAATATGGGATGCATTGGTGAGGGGAGAAACAAAGGTTGGAATGTGGAGAGACAAACAATATAAGTTACAAATGAATTGTGAGAGGCAAAGTTACAAGTAGGTTATTTAAATTCAAGTTATTTTAAGTTTAATTCATGTATTAAATTTTTATATCGCTAATTCTAACATTATAATAATAGAAGCACCCAGAAGCTACAAAAGTTCGGATGGAAAAGCATGTATTTTGCAAATTATATGATAGATTAAGAAGTTATGGTTTAACAGCTACTATAGGTATGAACTTGGAAGAAACTGTAGGTATGTTTTTGATGATCTTAGGGCACAATCTTAGAAATCGAATGGTTCAAGAACAATTTCAACATCCAAAAAGAGGTGTGAGGCCGTCAATTTGAACATGTTTTAAAAGCAATGATGAAGTTAGATAGTGAAAAAATTAGAGCACCTGATAATTTTGACGAAACTCCACAATACATTCGACGAAATCCAAAGTATTGGCCATACTTTAAGGTAATTTATACATTTTTTTTTAATTCATGACTGATATATTTATAAATAATTTTAGTTTCCTATATTAATATATTACATTTTAGGATTGTATCGAGCTATTGATAGGACTCATATTTTTGCCTCGCTTCCGGTGGATGACCAAATTCCATACATTGGTAGAAAATGTATTCCTACTCAAAATATAATGACAGCATGTAATTTTGACATGTTATTTACATTTGTGTGTCTTAGATGGAAAAAAACTGCACATGATACTCGTATCGTTTTTGAGGCATTGAAAAACGATGATGTAAAATTTCCTAAACCACAAAATGGTAAATTCTTCACTTTGTAAGAGTTATTGTACTGTTTTTTTTACTTCTTTTAAAATAAGAATAATTAATTTTGTTATAACTTGTAGGTAAATATTACTTGGTTGATGGGGGTTTCCAAATATGAAAAGTTTTCTAGCTCCTTATAAAGAAGATAGATATCATCTTCTTGAATTTCACAGTAGTGACCTATCAAGGAATAGTCGAGAGACATTCAATTTTGCACATTCATCATTGTGTAGTGTGTTTAAACGTACCTTTGGAGTATGGAAGGCATGGTGGAAAATTTTGCAACATATGCCTAATTTCAAATTTGATAAGCAAGTAGCTATTGTTGCCACATCAATGGCTCTACACAACTTTATAAGGAGAGAGGCTATTGCAGATTTGGAGTTCGAGTCTTATGAGAAAAAAGAATATTATATTTCAGATGATGATGAATCATCAACTAACATTAATGTTGACGAAAATGAAGCAAGTGAAATGGGAGTGGTTCGTGAAAATATTACTAGAGAACTTATGCTTAAATAAACTTAATCTAGTTATTTTTGTTCTTCTTTTTTTATAAAGAAAAACGGTACTTTAATTTGTAAAAGTTTAACTAGATTGATCAAATAATTATTTTTTTCGTCATTGATTTTTAAATTTGATAAGTATTTATTAGACTCAAATATTTAAGGGTATTCATGACTTTATAATGATTAAAATGTCTTTTTTAGATGGTCATCCAAACAGCAAAAATAAGATAGAGCTTTTACTTATCTTTTAATTTTAAATAAAAGCAAAAGCTAAAGCTAAAGCTAAATCAAACAGACCCTAAATCATATAGATTTTATGGTGTGTCTACTTATAGGATTAGAAAATCGAAATCTAAAATAAAAATTATTGACGGTACTTACTTGTTAAAGTAAAAGAGGAATGAGAATAAAACTTGTGAGACCCACAGATTTTTGGGATTAACAATAAGAACTTGATTTCCGTGAAGATTTAGAAATCAAATTCCAATTCCTTTAACCCCCATTAAATTTTCATAATTTCCAGCTTGTCTTAAATCAAGTTTTGTCACTTTTTACATTTTAGTCCCTGTAGAAATTTTGTAATATTTATAAATAAGTCCTTAAATATTTTTTTAATAACAATAATAATCATCATCACCATTATCATCATCATTGTTAATTATTAATGTTAAAATTATTAATTTTATTATTATTATTGTTGTTGTCATCATTAATGTTGTTGTTCTTGTTATTACTACTTTTATTATTATTAATATTTATTAATTTTATTATTTAAAACATTATTTTTACTATTGATGCCATTATTATTCATATTATTATTATTGAATAAATTATTATTGAATAAATTATTATTATTATTATTATTATTATTATTATTAATGTCATTATTAATAATCTTGTCAATATTCTTTTTAAAAGTTATTAATTTTATTATTATAAAAAAATTATTTTTGAATAATAATAATAATCATAATCACAATTATTATAATAAATAATGACAATGATCAACTAAAATCATTTTTTTAACTTACAATAATTCATTTTGATTACAAAACTAAGTAAACACATCAATGATAATACAATTTATTCCGATTTAGATTTGTATAAATAAAGTAAATAATTTATTTTAGTTCTCATTACTCATTCCGACTCCACTCCATTCCAATTACCTATTAGTACAAGCACCATTATGCTAATGTTTGGTTATGTTTTCCTCTAGAGTTCCTTATTAAACTGTCAAAGTTGAGTCTTAGTTATAACGTCCCATATTTGCTCAATAGTCAATCATAGAAAGCAGGAAATTTACAAATATTACTACACTTGAGCACTTGTGAAAGGCCAAAAATTGGGATATATATAGAGAAAGAAGTAGTTTATTTACTTAGAATTGTAAGCAAATTTATATACTAAGAACCTTATTTGGGAGCAATTTTGGCTTTAGTACCTGAGGTATTGGAGAGTCTTCTACTATCTCCATTATCTAGGAATTTTTCTTCTATTAGATGTAACCGGCACAGCTAGTTTTTTCAACAGCCAGCAAGCAGCCCCGTAAAACTAGATCGTATGATACTTGTCTGAGAGTAATTTTCAATGATCGACCAAATGTGATCAAGGACTACCCAATTCTTCATGAGCAACACGCTTTCAGTATATCCTGAATATCTGGATCATCCCCAGCTTCTTTATCCTGTTCAAAGCAATAAATTTAGATGATATCAGAACATTAGGAGCTAATTGTGATTAAAAAGATTTGAACATATAAATACCAAAAGAGTTCCCTGCATAATTCCAAATTATTGTGAATCTTTTGCAACTTGGGAAACATTCAGACAAGTTTGATTTGAAAAAAGGAGAGAAAAAAAAAAGAAAAAAGTGGATGAATGGAAGAATACTTCAATTATTGTGAATGGTCAAAATGGTCTTAGTTTCTATTTCAATATGCAATGATCCATGAGCACACAATAGGAGTCCGAGCTTCAATTTGGATGTAGTTCCATGGGATAACGGTGCTGTATGACTCGTAGAACAATAATGGGTCAGATATCATTCTTGTAGAAATTTTAGGTTTTCCCTTCTCATCAATTTTTTATCCTACATTAAACCATCACTTTTCCAACACAGTGAGCGGGAACTGGAGAGTATGGGAAACTGACCCTGTGAATGTATGAGATGTTACTTTTACCGGGACCTGCAACTATAATTCCACCTTGCTGCCTGGGAAAAATCACTTTCAGATGTCAGTCAAAACTATATTCAATGTATGTAATTGGAAAAAAAAGTGGGGACAAAATACTGTGATTAGTTGCAGGATTATGTGTATGTATAATTTCCTTATAATAAAGTATAGATCAAATTCCATAGGTGGATGACAATCTGATATAAAAATTGGAGGCATGATCCAGCATAATTAGTATATTCATATTAACTTTTTAAGATTTTAGTAGATATTCTCATACGGAACATCTGGAAAGTTCCAGAAGCTCTTAGATGATTACTAAAATACAGCAGTCGATCAAACTCATAGAACTTTTTGAGTGCCTACACTCATTTGATTTATTCAAGCATGTATCAATATTGATGCAGACATTTTACATGTACATTAATCGTAATGGATGCAATAAAAAGTAAGAATTCGGTTCTTTGTTAGAGTGCCACCAAAGTTCTGTCAACTATATGTATTTTTTTGAGATCAACAGTTACACTGGTTACAGGTCTGGAAACAAATTTTAGGTCCACTATAAATATAGTTCCATTAAATTTCAACTGACTACTCTATAGAAGTGGAGAACTTCTGACTCTGCACGGTAATACATCTAGAGTACTTCAAAAAGAGGAGTATCATACCAGCCACCTCGGCTCACAGTATCCCTTTCAAATGAAAGCTTCCAGTCTTGTCGATATCCCTCCATATAGGATTGTATTATCTTAAGGCCTGCCTAAGAAATTAAGAAAGCAAATAACTGAGGTCTATAAATTTAAAGCGCTAGAAAGCTACAAACAGAATGAACCTGCAACATTCTTCAAAGAGAATGTTCATACATACTTTGGGAGTAAATGTGACTAAGACCCCCGAAACAAAGCTTAGTGCCTCATAAGATGAGTGGTTAGGATCTGCATAAACTTCTGAAACAAACAACAAAGTTTGTTATTGGGCTGAGATAAGAAGGAAGCCATTTGGCTGCAAGAATCATAAATTCCCTTGTACTATAAGAATTATGTGCATGATGGGTTTGTTATTTACCTTTTAGTATGAACCAATGACTGATATGTCATATAAATATAAACCACTGATCAAAATTATAGTAATTGCACTACACTTGTTAAGAAGCATACCTCCTTTGAATTTTGTTTGCTCAGAGAAAGTCCTTGCCTACATCACATTACAACAGACAGTTATAATAATTCAGGCCTTTTTTTTTTTGGATCAAGCCAATTTCATCATTTAATGTATTGAAAAAAATGGCTGAAATGATTCCAAGGCAGTGCAGGAAATTAAAGAAACAAACGAAATAAGTTCAAAATAATAAGATCCAAGACATGCATGTGCACTTTGGCTCTTCCAAGACAAAAGAGAGTCTTTGCGTATGAGCTCATTAGAGAGATGCTGGTTGAATTTTTTTTTTTTTTTTCATATAATGGATATAAATTTTACTTAACCTTCTGTGCAATTCATGGCCTGAGAAGATATATTTTTCTTTTATTTGCTGACCTCTTTTGGCTTTTTTTTTTTTTTTTTTTGGTGCATGTTGAGTATATACCTGTTCAACGCTACCAGGTCCAATTAAAACAAGTTCCACTCCAGATGCATCCATCACATCCTGTCATATATAATACCCATGAGATCAAAAAAGTGGTATTTAAGAGGAAGTATCGTCAGTTATGATTAGCAGGCAAATAACCAAATTAGGAATAAGAAAAATGAAAGACGTCTATCCTTTGCAGACCTTTTTCCCAAGTTAAGCTACCTAAGCTTAATAATAGTCTATTTACTGTTCCTACCTTGAAGAGAAAGTAAGTACCCACAAAATGCCATCCATCAAAATATCAGAGTATCCAAAATCGATATCAAACTCCTAAACTCTTAGAGCTCATATAGGTGGAAATACAAAGTTAACTGTTCTATCAAGTTAACAAAGGCAGAAAAAAGATAGAGCAAGATCAAACAGAGACAAAAGACAGAAACAAATGCAACTGTAAATAACGTGGGGGCCTAGAACAAACGACCTCTTGTTCAAACTTCGCCATGCATTTTGATGATGGTCCTATTTCTCAATCTTTCTAATTTGGTTCCCTTGGAACCAAGGTCAAAAATTGAGAAAAATCAGTCATTCACAACCATGATAAAGGATTCCTCGAAAAGTTAAGGATTAGCAGTCCTTTTCAGAAATCAAATGGATTCAATCTTATACATATGTGAGGAAGCGCTTTGAATCATAATATGATGCTACCATTACCAATAATTGTAGCAACATAAATTTTCATGCACCAGCAAGGGCCAAATCACCTAAGTAATGAGCACCTTAGGTGAAACACCAAAGACGGAAAAGGTGGGAACTAGCCTCAGGTTACAAATGAATGGTGCATAACACAAAATAATAAAGAAAATATGTTCAAAGACCTGAGATAGATTCCTCAATTGAGTCAAGCTTCTGCTCTCCTCAGGTGTCTCCCTGTACTGCTCACTTTTTGAACCTAAGAACAGGAAAAATGAAGGTAAGGAGAAACCAGTGCTAGCCAATAAATCCACTCTGACGTAGAAGTCAATTATTGGTCTATGAAGTTTAGGCTACCTTGAAAAAAAAGAGTTAAGATTGAATATTCTATAGGGAGAGTTACGAGAAAGAGAAGTAAAGACAAATGTTGAACAGTAGTTCCAAAAGTTTCTCACAAAGTACCGAGTCAGCCTTTATGTATTGACTTGCTCCTCATGTGATTGGTCCATGTCACCCTTTTTTCTAAAGGTTAAAAGATGCCTTTGGCATCCTGTTTGTAGAGAAAACAGAATATACTTATAGCATATAGCATATTCCCTTAGTTTAAACCCACGTGTAATCTTATCTCTTGGACATGTATCCAATTTCTATCAGTTAATATTTCACGATAAGACTTGTCATGATCTCGTTGGATGAGGAAAGAGACAAGAATGGCTGATAAGGACAAAGTAGTCACTTTCCAAATGGAGAAGTTGACAAATGTCCTAGGTATTGAGCTAGCGTTTATTTGCAAATCTACACGCAATTTGAAGAATGTGAGAAGTCGACACAACACACTTCTCCATGTGGCTGAAAGAACTTGAACAGTTGACACAACACACTTCTTCAAGTGAAAGTGGTATCAAAAGTTCCTTGTCCCAACCACCATTTGTAATAGTTCGCCAAAGCAAACCAAGTGATATCCCATATCGCTTGGGAAGGATGTTGCTAGTTGGTTGGGGCATTTCATTTAGATGATTGATTTTCGTTTTGATTATGCAGACTTCAAAGTACGGATGTTTGGAATTAGGTTTATGCCAAACTAGGCTTCGTAATTTATTGTTGAGAAATATGTATTTGAGGTATTAGAATTGCACTGCGGAAGGTTGATATGCTCTGTATAGATCTTTATAAGTTTATGTGGTTCATAAGTAATGATGAGATGTAGATTTTATAAGTTTGTGTGGTTCATAAGTAATAATGAGGTGTAGATTCTTTCTAAGCATAATTGAAAGCAAATTTTGAGGATGAAATTCTTTTAAGGAGGTAAGGAATATTGTAGTAACATTTTTAACTCGAAGCATTTTAGTCTCTTCCCAAAACCCTTAGCTAACCCTAAGGCCTCAGTATATAGTGAAAATTTTCATTTTTCTTCTAGTAAGAATGAAAGACGGCAAAGAGAGGAAGAAGAAGAAAGTCTGGGCAAAATTTCATTTACCCTCTAAAATCTTCAAAAATAGTCTTTAGACTTCAAATATCTTCATTTTGATGTTTTTCAAGAATGGATCTACACAAATCATCAAAGGAGTGTCCATTGATGTGCAATTTGAAGTAAGTTTCAATTCTTGGTCTTTGATAATTTTTATAGAGAAACATGATTAGATAAGAAGATAGTAGTAAACTAAGATTTTACAAAGAATTATGTTGACAAAAACTTTCAAAGTCTATACTAATATTGTAAGTTGATTTTGAATCTGTAAGTTTTATATGTTAAACTAGACATCTTCAAAGATTGTTTTGAAACTTGTTTTAGCATAGTTGTATAAGAGTTCAATTTATTCAGATTTTTCAAAATAAAGTCTGAAAATTTGAAATTTTTTATTTTATTGGAGAATGTGAATTATAAAATTGTTTTACCAATCTTCAAATGAATTTTGGAACCGCAATTTGTATATATATATTATATTTTTGGAAAGTTTCACGATTTTATCATTAAAGAATAAATTGTTTTGTGCTTTTAAAATAAATAAGGTCAAAGCTAAAAACAGTTTGATCTATGGTATCAGAATCATCCTGAGTCCCAACGAAAGTGTAGGAGTCAATCTAAGACTATTACGAAACACCACAGGGATCCAAGCCGGTGATTATAATATCTGCATTATTCTAGTATGGGAGAAGCTCAACCACACCATAATTAGCAACATGCATTTTTGAGCATATGGACATCCCGAAAGAGGACAATATCTTATCAGGTCTAGATTAGCATAACAATCCGATTCGATGTGTGGATGAATATGTTACGATGTGATTTCATTTTGTTTTATTTCGATGAGCCTCACGGTATGAAGTCCTCCAAAGGAGAAGTATGCAATATCCTACATTTATAGCGAGGAGTTTTTGAATGGTTTGTTATGGTCTCTTAACTTACTAAACGCGTTTTTGGGGTATAAGCGCCTAACAACAAATCCGTGATGGCTGGACTCGAAAAGAACAATATCTTACCGAAGTCTAGGTCATGACACCATTCTTTTCTTTTCCTCAACCAATGAGATCATGACAATAAATATCATTAACTAATAGAATTTAGACACACATCCAAGAGATAAGATGAGGATAATTGATAAGGTTGCATACTTACATATGGGTCTAAGTGAAGGAAATATGTTTTATACCATAAAAATATTCCCTTCTCTCTACGAACAAAAAGTCGAATGGATCTTGGAAGAAAAAGGGGACATGGGACAATCACAAGAGGGTAGAGTCATTATTTGAAAGTCAGCTTAGCACTCTATGAAGGACAATTGGACTTACTGTTCAACATTTTTCCTCGTCGAAGAATTTTCAACCTTAACTCTCTTTTGTTTCCTTAAAGAAGGACAAAATAATTTTTCATTAAAGTTAGCCAAAATCTCATAGACCTAGTTATTGACTTTAGTGTTGGAGTAGGTTTACTAACTAGCGTCGGTTTCCCCTTTTGATTTTCCATTTTTTGGGCTCAGTTCCAAAAAGCAAGCAATATGGGAAGAATTTTTAGGAGAGTCTGGCTTGGCTTTGTAGAGGGATTCTAACTCAGCTCCTTTGCCTTTGAATGTATTTTATTTGTTGTTTTGTGTTATGCACGGCTCATTATAACCTTCATAAAAGGCCAAAAGGCCAATTCCCATCTTTTCCACCTGTAGTTTTTCACCCTTTTGTCCTTGTGCACGAAAATTCCCGCATTAACAGACTGTGTTACCGCTTAGTCTCAGACCGTAAAGTATAATCTATTAAGCACTAACTCAAACAATAGTCTTAAGCACTCCAACAGACTGTACCTAACAGAAAGCAGGTCCTACTACTCCCTACAATGATTCTTAACAAATCAATCATTCTTAATCTTGTTGATAGTCACTCCAAGCTTCTTGTTAATTCTGTATTAACATTTATGGAACTAACATTTAACATCAATCCGGAAGCACACTAGATTTCTCCATGACGATTACAATTCACAATTAGTCATTAAAAACATTTAGAGATTAAAAAACGACAAGTAGTCCATATTTCTGTAGTAATGAAACGACATGGCGTCCAAGTTTTAATAATTACCTTCTTGGCGGCAAGATAATCAGCTCGCTTGCGGCAAAGCACACATCTGAAAAAACAAACAAACAAACAAATAGGTAACAAAAAAATCAAACAAAACTATTCTCACTAACAGTGACACAGTTGTAATAATATGATCACCCGAAGTGGCGAGCAAATGCGACGACGGCTTTTCGGTCTTTCCACAAATCGGAAATTGGAATTGCGTTTCCGTTTACATCGTACACTTTCACTGTGTCTAGTAAATTTTTAGTATCTTCGCTCACAGAAGGAGGAGACTCAGAGACTGCGGAGGCGATGACGTGGCTTGGCCGCCGCGGCGAGAGTTTTAATGTTTTATTCCAGCGACGTGGTCGCCAGAGTGGTGATTGGTTGGGGAGTATACGTGTCGGGGCGGGATTAGTGAGTCTGTTGAATCGTACAGTAGTGTTAGGGGAGAGGGCTGTTGAGAGAGAGATCGCCATGGCCTAACGAATTGAGTGTCTGCGTACAAACTACAATGGAGGATGTGTTTTGCTTATGAGACCGTTAATTGGTTGTGTGGGATGCAAGAGGTACGCGTGGCATGCGCTGAAGACGGTTAACTAATCGACAAGGTTGTAATTATTTGATATTGCAATCAAAGCCCATGAATTCCTAATAAATTAAAAAAAAAATCATTTAAGGGTGAAGTAATAATTAATAACGCATAAAATGCAATCCTAAATCACATCTCGTAGAACAAATTTTGAGTTAAAATTATTCAATAAGAAGGGGTATGGATTAGCTTGGGCCCACATGAAGTTGGAAATCATGTCTGAAATTCTGATTCGTAAAGGATTGGGAATCATAACCTCATTCCCAAAAACTCTGAAAATAATCCATTAGAAGTTTTTCAATTTCAAATTTATCCTAATTAAATCACGAAAATGTAAAAGCAAAAAAAAATTCGAATGAAAATCATCGAAATCGAAGTAGCCATTGTACTCTAATATCGAAACAACATGGCAACACCCGTCATCACCGATTGCACAGCCACTGACGGGTAGCCATCAATCTCGAGTCAAAGCAGCAACACCTGCCATGGATCTCGTATGGAGGAAGTAGCAACACCTTGCAAAAACGATGATGATGATGATCATTGTTGCTGCTGCAGTTGTTGTTATTATTGAATTCTAATATAACAAATATTTTAATAATAATAATAATAATAATAATAATAAATTAAGAACATTGTAGTAACTTAAAACAGTTCATTTTAATCCTAAAATAAAATAAACATTAATAATAATACAATTCATTCTAAATTTAATTTTTATAAGTTAAGTAAATAAATTATTTTAATTCTTATTTTCTATTCCGATTCTAACTCATTCCAATTTCAGTCGATTCTAATTTTAGTCCGTTCTAATTATAAATTAGTAAACACGGAATTCATTATTTTTTACCGGATTCTGGTTAAAATAATAATCATCTTTGAATTTTCTTTTTAATTTTGACAAATATTTGTTCAAGTTCTTAAACACTTGAATGTGGACAAATAGATACAAATATTTGTAAAAAATTATAAAATGTAAATTGAAAGGTCTTCACCCTCGATCAGTATAATAGTGATAAGTATAATCTTGAAGTAAATTTCGAAATTAGAGGAATCTATCTATTCTAAAAAATTGAGATTTCTACTCGTAAGGCCATAAGATGTACCATTAGCGGGTATTGAATCCCTTCCACTCAAAGTTGGGGAAAGGATATACAGATCTACACAACTACATAATCAAAGTTTAAGAGAGGGAATAATACGGGTTTATTTGAAAACTTTTATCAGCATGCACAAACATTTGGTCTAAAAGAAAAAATACACTTTCAAGTCGTTGAATGATGAAATTGTGTATTTATTTTATTAGTGTCAAAATTAGAATAGTTACTCCTCACCCCAAAACTTATTCTTTAACCCAAAACCTTCTTAAAAAATACGCAGTATTTGAGGAACAGAATCTAAAATATAAATTACAATTGGAACTACATAAAATAGAGATATTGCAGCTGGGACAATAATAACTATGAGAGATATCAAGATAAAATATAATAAAAGAATGCTAATGCAACCCAAGGGCTGTTTGATACCACAACGCCCTTGAACAAGTTACACCTTGTGATGCTTTAGGATTACATATATAGCGTTTTTTTCCCAAGAAACACTCAAGTCAAGCGACTCACCAAGTAACTTCCGGCGAACTTATGATGTGTTTAATTAAACTCTATGACACGAAACTCACGTCACAGGAGAAAAGATGTTTTTTTTTGCTGTTGCGTGCTTGCTTCGTGTCTTGTCAGACGATGAGGAAAGCGCCAATTTTTAGCCATTTGTGCAGGGGCAAGTTGGTCTAAAACTAACTTTATTATCATTTTGTAACAGATGCACTTAACTTTCTTATTAAACGCATTTATAACTAATGCCCGTTTATTATATGTTAAATTCTTTATTTAATCAGTGTATAACCACTACAATTAAGTCTAGAGTTAATATCAAAAATCAAACTCAGAATTGAGTTTTGGCCGTTAAAATACTTTAAGGTCATGTTTGGTTTGAAGAAAATGGAGGAGAGAAAAAGAGTGGAATGGAGAGGAAGGGAGAAGAGTAGTGAAATTAGAATTTGTTGTTTGGTTTGATATAAAATTTGATAAGAAAATGAATTATAATTTTTTTTAGACAAATTTATCCTTTACCTTAAATATTAAACTATTCATATTAGTAATAATAATATATATATATATATATATATATACCAGAAGGAAATAAGATCGAAGGATGGATGTGTTTTAAGAAAGAAATCAATTCGCGATTGAGTAGATTTTATTAAGAGTACATGGCGTTATGACGGATCGATCAGAACTTAATCTGGCTGAGAATGATCGATATCACGCACGCTCGCTTTCCAAATTGATATACTATGTTTCTTTCTGGATATGAATTAGGTTCTTTAAACAATAAGAGATCTAAAGGCTCATATATAATCTTAGATCTGGATCCCAGAAATAGCACTCTGAATGAATGGAGGGAGAAGAGAAGATCAGGATAGAGATCGGTCTACGTTGCTTGAACGTAGTTTTATGGCGTCTGAATCGATCTGCAAAATATGCATAAAAATTAAATTGCTGAAATTTAAATGCTTTAAAGTAAATTGCGGAAATTAAAATGCAGAACTTTAAATATACATCAAAGCTTTAAATAAAAATTTAAAGAACGAATTAAACATACATGTTTGCTTTATTTCTTTGAACTCAACCATTTGTACAATTTTACAGATCTCTTTAAGAAGAAAGATTGAAAGATGGGAAAATTACAAGACAGGAAAGGTTTCCTTTCTTGATCCAGACTTCCCAAAAGAGAGAGAGAGGGAGAGAGAGAGAAGAAGAAGAAGAGAAAGAAAAACTAGATCTGAAAAATCTGAGGAGTCTAAGTCTTCCTCTCGATTTAAATACAAAAAAATTTTTAACTGTAGCGGGCCTGTAGCTTCTCTACTGTAGCGGAGCTTGCTTGAAACAGTAATCTTTGGAACATACAGTCTTTTCTAATTTTAATTCGGGTGAAGAGACATGTACGCTCTCACTTGTGTCCAGGGGACCACCTGAGGGTACAAACAAACGAACAAAAATGGAAAATACAAGGAAAAATACTGGAATACTCTTTTTTTTTTTTTTAAACATACATGACAATTATTTACAATGCTTTATTGGAGAGAAAATTCCAAAGCAGTCGTCTTCATTTTCATCTCTAAGAGAGATAAAGGGCTCTTCATCTTGATCATCATCATAGGAGTCTGCAACTGAGGATTTTGATCTTGAGGTGAGGCTATTTAAAATATTCTTGATTGGCCAGAGATTGGGCTTTGGATTTTTGGGTTAGAAATGTCTCTTGGACTTTCACGGCTTTAATAGATGGGGGTAAGAAGCCTTTAAAACAGAGCCAATTGCGGATTATGGTGTCTGTCAATTTAGACTGTTCGTCAAACTTTGACCACCATTTTACTTTGAATGTCCTTTGTAATATAAATCTTGGGTATGAAATCGAGGTTCCACATCCATACATGGAAGGAAGAAATTTGTCGAAAAAAAGAAACCTTTCTCGGATTCGGAAAGGAATATAGTGGGCTTTAAAGAGGTTTAAACAATGGGTGGCATTTGGAGTTAGGATCTGAGGGATTGGGCCAAAAGAATTCCATCGATGTTGAAACCAGGTTTGGGAACTTTGAGCAGTTATTTTTGAATTGAAGAAAATAACCAAGTGAGATTTTTAGGGTTTTGGATAAAAAATGTGTTATCTGAGAACTTGTTAGTAATAGGAATAAGTCAAACAATGTGGTAAACGCATTTGAAAATTTGGAGGGAAGGTTTTTTGTTTGTGAAGTTGGTCACTCCACTGGTTTGGGCTCAAGACTTTTAGGATAAGAGTGGGTAAGGCTCGAATGGGTTTCGAAAAGCAATGTTTGAATTTCTTGACTTAGTTTAAAAATGCTTTGATAGTAAGATTGGGGTTTTGTAAGATCTCATGGTTTGAAAAACCAGCTTTTATGGAAAAACTTTGAAATAGCTTGGAAATGATCAGTATGGTAAAAACCATCTTCCATAGATAAAATATTTTGGAAGTGTGTTTTATCAAACCAATCGGAAGATTTCTTTGAAAGCGTTGGCTGGGAAAGCACAATTTGAGAAGATGAACTTTCACCAGAGACAACTATATTTTGAGAAGAGGGTTTTGAAATCTCTTTAGAAACAAGTTTTTCTTTTTCAATTTCTTCTTTAGGAGAAATTTGGCTTTGAGAAAAGCTTTGTAGAGCGAGCATAAGCTCAGGGGATTTTGTAATGGAACTCATCCATTGTTTTACTTGGTCATCAGAGGTAATGGCTTTATATTGGGTTTCTTGTTCTTCAACCATTTCGATCCAGGATTTGATGGGCATGACAGAAGAAAGCAATTTTTCTTTAGAAGGAGTTGGTTGGGGTTCTTTAGAGGTTGCTTGAGACTCAGTGTCTTTAAGAACAGCTTTACCTTTATCCTTCTTCCTTGGCGGCATTATCTGTTTTGAAAAAATTCTCTGGTTAGAAAATCAGGGACATAATTTTTATCTCCTTTAATAAATTCAATATCGAAATCAAAAACACTTAAAATGACTTGCCATCTTGCAAAAATTTATTTTGAAGCAATATTTTGAACATCTTTTTCCAAAACATGTTTTGCAGCTTTGCAATCAATTCTAAGTAAAAATTTTTGATTTAATAAATCACTTTGGAATTTAGATATGCATAAAACAATAGAAAAAAATTTCTTTTTTGATAGTAGAATAATTTTTTCGCAATCCGTAAAACATATCTTATCTGTCTTTATCATTCTCTTTTTGTTTTAATATACCTCCAAAGCCTAAATCAGATGCATCTGTTTCAACTATTTTAGGTAATGCAGGATTTGCCAAGAATAAACAAGGAATATTCTTTACAGAATTTTTTATCAATCGAACAGCTTTAGTGTGTTCATTTGTCCATGGAACAGGATTCTTTTTTAATCTGTCATAACCCTTTCAAAGCCATTTGAAACTATTCACATATTTTCATAACACTCCTTAAAGAAATTAAAAGATAAAAATTTTAATTATGTTCACATCGGCTTAATACAAGTTGGTATAAAGCCCTTGACTAAAGAAGGTCTTAATACCTCTATTCTTGCTATCTTAAGAGATTGACGATTCATCTCTTTTGATGATTCTTTATTAAGTAGTATAGAATCAAGTCTTTGCAAAGGTCCCATCTCATTTAGCTGTTACCCAAACATAACAATTTCTCTAAAGGACAAAAACATTCTGAAAAGCATGATCTTGCAAATCAAGACCCATAATTATCACATGATTGAGGGATCAGTCCTAGTAGCCTTAATTTTTAAAATCTCATACAAAGCCATGATTTCTGTGTTTAGTACGCAACATAAGTTTCAGTCAAAAAGAGATGAGACTCTTCTTTTACAGACTGATCTGTCTAAAGCCAACACCATTATTCCAAAACCAATCCAATGGAAAGATGTCAATCTTCCAGACGAATGGATTCTTGAAGGAGCCACGGCACCAGTGGTTCCAAAACAATTTGAGTCAAATACAGAGTTACAAAATGTAACTCAGTATTCATATGGTAAAGTCAAACTATCTTTTAGGAGATCTACATCATCTAGATTCTCTGATAAAGATTCATGTTCAAGTATTCTTTCATTAGAAAGGAAATTTTCAAAGATTCATTCCGTTATAAATCTCAATTTTCAATCAGTAAAGAATCAACCTAGGTTCTCCACATCGGATATACCTAGTTCCTCTATTCACTCTGTTGACTATACCACTAGTGTTCCACACCCAATCTACACTAGCAGTCAACATGAACAAAGATAGGAAGAGAATGAACTTTCTCCTCCAACTTCTCATACATTTTCGGTGGTCACAGAAAATGTAATTAGTGTCATTAAAAAAGATTTTGAATTAGATAAAACTCTTCTTCACAATGAATTTTATTCTGACACTAATAAAGAAAAAAGACTTTGGTTTTTTAAACATTTCTTAAACCAAAGAAAAGAGATCCAACAAGTCTTTTATGAATTTATAGACTTACATCAAGTTCATATATTATTTTTTGATTGGTTTGAGATATATGCTTCAGATAACAAAATTTCTTATCCTTTCAAAGAATCAAATCTCATTACTGTTAGGAAGAAAATCACTGAATGGAAACTTTCTGATAGTGATAAGACCATAGAATCTGAGCATCCACCTCTTAGGAGTTTGACCATCGACCATGGTGTGCCTCCTGTTGAGATTAAAGCCTCGCCCTATAAAATCCATAAACCTAATGATCCAGAAACAAATTTAGGTAGCATTATCCAACAGAATAATTTATGTAATGCTAACCTAAATACTTTAGGAAAACATTTGACTAGGATAGAAAACCAATTCCAGAAGTCAACCATAGATGTTTCTCATGTTCCATCAAAATCGGATTCTGACAAAAAGCTTAAAGAGCATATTTTCAAACCCTTTCAGGTTTCGAAAACTAGTCAAAAGCTTGTTCAAGAGTCAAAATCGATTTTCTTAAAGTAATGAAACAACTAGATAAAATGAAGCTTAACTTCGTCAAGTAAATCCAAATAGCCCGATGGTAATCCAGGTAAAATTGGTGTACTAGAACAAGACGACATGTCTATAGCCTCTTCTGATATAGAAGCCTTTAAAGAAGAACTTGTTTCTAAAGCCAACAAAATTCATTGGGAATTAGCCCTACCTACTGTCAAATCTCCACCTGACTTAGTCATAGACAATAGACCTAGTGCATTAAACCAATCACAATTTAATGCATCCTCTGTCTATGAGTGGAACATTGATGACGTAATACAACATTCTGGATTGTTACAGGATGACCATGGCGTAATGCTATAAAACTTCGATCGGGAACTTCGACAAAGCCATTGAGAAATTCTCATTCTTTGGTTTCTTTGGTCAAAGGATGGTGGGATCATCTTCTCACCAAACAGCAACAGTTAGATATCCTTAATGCAATTCAGACAGATGAGTTTGGGGAACCCATCTGTGACGAATTGAATGACCCGATACAGGATGCTGTTGCTACCTTGATTCTGACTATATCTCTTCATTTTATAGGTGATCCTTCACATCTTAGAGATAAAAATGCTGAGTTACTACACAACCTGAGATGTAGGAAGCTTAGTGAATTCCAAAACTACAAAACCACTTTCTTCACCAGACTTTTCCTTAGGGATGATGCAAATCATATTACTTGGAAAGAAAAATTCCTTGCAGGTTTACCTACCCTATTAGGAGAAAAGGTTAGAAATTCCATCAAAGCCCTTTATGACAATCGTATTCCTTATGACGAACTCACCTATGGTGAACTAGTTAGTTTTGTTAATAAAGAAGGATTAAAGATTTGTCAAGATCTAAAATTACAGAAACGATTAAAATGAGAGCTTAGAAAGTCTAAGCAAGAACTAGGTAGTTTCTGTAAACAGTTTAACTATGACCCTTTTAAAGCCTCCACTTCTAAAGAATGTAACGGTAAGTGTTCTTCAAAACCTTACAAGTCTAAAAAAGCCGTGAAAGCCTTGGCCAGGTTTAGAGAACCTACATAGGAAACCATCAAAGCCTTATAGGAAACCTCACTTCTAAAAAAGAAAAGATGCAAAGCAAAATCAAAACTCCTTTGATTCTGAAAGAAGCCACGTGTTTCAAATGTGGAAAAGAAGGTCATCTCTTAAAATTTTGAGAAAGCTCCGTGAACTTGGCCTTGATGAAGAAATACTCTACAAGTAGCCCTTTGCTTGTAGAGTCCTCGACTCGAGTCTTCCATGTGGAGATGTGAGCTATCTGATTGATGAGTTAATTGACTCAGATACATCTGTATCTAGTGATAGTGATTCTGATACAGAATCCTATTTAAAGAAAATCAATGTATTGACTAAAGATCAAGAAACTTTTCTTGAATTAGTCAAACACATTTCTGACCCTACTCTTCAAAGAGAATACCTTGATAAACTTCTAAAAACCTTAGAAGTAGGAAATAAAACAGAAATTTCTAAAGCCCCAATAATTAAAAAAAATACATATGATCTTACTGAAATTTTGGATAAAAAGAAAACAAAGAAACAACGACTCCTAATATCCAAGATCTTCATAAAGAAATAAAAGATATCAAACTCGAGATAAAAGACTTAAAAGAAAAATAAAAGAATGATTCTGATACTATCTAACTCCTCTTACAAAGACAATTACAAGATAATTCTGATAAAGAATCAGAAAATAATGGTGATAATGGAGAACAAAGTTTAGAAAACATTAAATCTATACCCAATGATTTTCTTTTCGTATTAAAACAAATCACCACAAGAAAATATTTGATCAAAATCACATTGATCTTTTCTAAAGATTTTGAAATTGACACCATTGCCCTCTTTGATACTAGTGCTGATTTAAATTGCATTAAAGAATATATTGTCCCCAGAAGGTTTCATGAGAAAACTAATGAGAGACTTTCTGCCCTAATAATTCAAAACTTAATGTCAGATCTAAAGTTGACGCCTCTATTCATAACAATGGTTTTGAATTCAGAACTTCTTTTATTCTTACAAATGACATACACCATACTGTCATTTTAGGAACCCCCTTTCTCAATCTCATTACTCCTTATACTGTCAACTATGATAGTATATCCTTTAAAGCAAAAACCAAAAAACTTGTTTTTCCTTTCATTGAGAAACCAAAAACAAGAAATTTGAATATTGTTAAAGCTTGTTCTGTTTACCAGAACCAAATCAATATGCTCCTCAAAACAAAACAAAATGATCTGATTTGTTTAAAAAAGGATTTAAGTTTACAAAGAATCGAAAACCAATTACAAAATGAATTTGTAAAAAGAAAAATCTCTGATTTTAAAAATCTCATTGAAAAAGAAATATGTGCCGATTTGCCATCTGCTTTCTGGAACAGAAAACAACATTTGGTTGATTTGCCTTATGAAAACTCTTTTGATGAAAAGCAAATACCTACCAAAGCCCGCCCAATCCAAATGAACATGGAATTTTAGCAACATTGTAAAGATGAGATAAATGATTTAGAATCTAAAGGTCTCATAGTCAAGTCTAGGTCTCCTTGGTCTTGTGCTGCTTTCTATGTCAATAAGAATTCTGAGATCGAAAGAGGGACACCCAGACTAGTCATAAATTACAAACCCCTTAATAAAGCATTAAAATGGATTAGGTATCTCATACCTAATAAAAAGGATTTGCTCCAGAAACTACATGCTGCATTCATTTTTTCAAAATTTGATATGAAATCTAGATTTTGGCAAATTCAAATCCATTCTAAAGACCGTTATAAAACTGCTTTTACTGTTCCCTTTGGACAGTATGAATGGACTGTTATGCCATTCGGATTAAAGAATGCTCCCTCAGAATTTCAAAGAATAATGAATGATATTTATAATCATTTCTCTGAATTTTGCATTGTTTATATTGATGATGTGTTGATCTTTTCGCAAATAATTGATCAACATTTCAAACATTTAAAGACATTTTACCTTCCCACTAGAAAGGCTGGTTTAGCCATTTCTAGTTCTAAAGTATTTTTGTTTCAAACAAGGATTAGGTTCCTTGGTCATTACATTTCCAAAGGAACCATTACACCCATTGAACGATCTCTTGTATTTGCTGATAAATTTCCTGATAAAATCCTTGACAAAACTCAATTGCAAAGATTTTTAGGAAGTTTAAATTATGTTCTTGATTTCTGTCCTAATATCAATCGAATATCAAAACCCTTGCATGATCGATTAAAGAAAGATCATGTTGCGTGGACTGACGAACACACTAAAGTTGTTAAACTCATAAAAGGTTCTGTTAAAGATATTCCATGCTTATTTCTTGCTAATCCTGCATTACCTAAGATTGTTGAAACTGATGCATCTGATTTAGGATATGGAGGAATATTAAAGCAAAAAAAAAATAATAAAGAACAAATAGTACAATATGTTTCTGCTCATTGGAATGAATGTCAAAGAAACTACTTTACTATTAAAAAGAAAATTCTTTCTATTGTTTTATGCATTTCTAAATTCCAAAGTGATTTGTTAAATAAAAAATTCTTACTTAGAATTGATTGCAAAGCTGCAAAACACGTTTTAGAAAAGGATGTTCAAAACATTGCATCAAAACATATTTTTGCATGATGGCAAGCCATTTTAAGTGTTTTTGATTTTGACATTGAATTCATTAAAGGAGATACAAATTCTATCCCTGATTTTCTAACCAGGGAATTTCTTCAAAACAGATAATGCCTCCTAAACGAAGAGACAAGGGCAAGGGTATCCTTAAAGACCCTGAACCTCATACAACCTCTAAAGAAACCCAGACAACTCCTCCTAAAGACAAATTACTTTCTTCTGCCATGCCTATAAAATCATGGATTGACACGGTTGAAGAACAAGAAGCCCAGTCTAAAGCCATTACCCTCAGAAGAACATGTAAAAGAATGGATGAGTTTCATTTCAAAGTCCCCCGAGCTCATGCTCGCCTTACAAAGTTTTTCCCAAAATAAAGTTCTTTCTCCAGTTCCTGAGAAAGAAAAATCTGTTTCCAAAGTAATTTCAAAGCCTTCTTCTTCTAAAGAAGTTATTTCTTGTGAAAGCTCTTCTTCTCAAATTATTGTTTCTTAATCAAAGCTTTTTAAAAAATCTTCGGATTAGATTAATAAAACCTATCATCAAAATATTTTATCTATGGAAGATAGGTTTTATCACTCTGATCCTTTTCAAGCAATCTCAAAGATTTTCCCGAAAGGCTGGTTTTTCAAACCATGAGATTTGTCAAAACCCCAGTCTTTCTATCAAAGTATCCTAGAGTTCACTGAGTCTGTCAAGTTCAAGCGCTTCTTCCTTAGTGAAGCTCATTCTGAGCCAGCTTACTCTACAGCCACCATTTTAAAGGTCTTGAGCCCAAAACAGTAGGGTGATGAACTCCACAAACTAAAAACTTTTCCCGTCAATTTCTAACAAAGATTAAAACACTGTTTATTTTTCTCTTACTGGGACTATCAACATGTCTGGTTTAACACATTCTTTATTCAAAACCCAAAAAAGACACACTCTTAGTTATTTTTCTTCAACTCAAAAATAACCATACAAAGCCTTCCAAATTGGTTCCAACAGTGGTGGAATTACTTTGGACCAAACCCAGATATTCTAACTCCAAATGCCATAAATTGTTTAAACCTTTTTAAAGCCCATTATGTTCCCTCTGAATCTGAGAAGAGGTTTCCTCCTTTTCTCTATTTCTGTACAAATTTCTTTCTACCTTGGGTCTGGATGTGGAACGTCAATTATCACACTCAAGAAGCCCAACTAATTTTTCAAAGAACCTTTAAAGTTAAATAGTGGTCTAAATTTGATGAACAGTCCAAACTGTCAGAAGCCACAGTCCGAGCTTGGCTTTCTTCAAAAGGCCTCCTTACACCAAGTATACAAAATGTCAAAGCCCAAAGCACATTCCTCGCCCAAAGATCAAAGGCCCAATCACTTTTGGCCACTACAAAGACTGAAGAGGAATATTTTAAAGTAATGCAGCAGCTCCTTGCCTCTAGATCTGAACCGTCCATCGCCAGTTCTTCTGCTGAAGAGGAGGACGAAGAGGAGCCGTTTATTTCCCTTGGAGATGATAATGAAGATGATTGCTTCGGAATACTTCCTCCATTAAAGCATACTTAAAGCTTGTAAAAAAAAAAGAGTAATTTCTTATTTCTGTATTTTCTCTGTAATTTTATTATCCCTTGTATTTCCCATTTCTGTAATTTTTATTTCAAATTATTGCTAGAATTATTGCTTGTAATTTTTCAATCTTTTAAAGACCTTCATGACTGCGTCTAGAAAGAAGTCAAAAGCATCGAATATCTTTTGAAAACATCTTTCGAGACACAAGTGTGGCCGCACATGTGCCATGTTTTCAAAAAGTATAAACTTTTACCTCGTAGAGCATCTCTCCACGTGAAGCTTTTCTAAAAGTCCATAAAGCAGAAAATGCCTTCAATGATGTTGTCTCCCACCAACTGATGGTCTCATTCTCCATCAACGCATGTGAAGACCAGCTGTAGCATTTTCTTTTGATCGCAACTTTTGTTTAAAAGGGGCTGCATGAAGACTAAGACTCATCACTTCCTTTCTCTCAGAAACTCTCTCTCTCTCTCTCTCTCGGGAAATCTGGATCAAGACATCAAGGAAACATTTCCTGTCTTGTAATTTTCCCTTTCTTCAAAGCATGTAACATATTTGGATTCAAGCAACTCATGTAAGCATTTAATATTTCATTTAACGAATTTTCAATTTATTTAAAGCTTTGAATGTATGTTTAAATTTTGCAATTTGTACAAACTGTTACGTTCTTCCAAGGCATAGAGACCTGATCTCTCCCTTTGGTCGTATTTTCTCTTCTCCCTCCATTCAATCAGAGTACTATTTCTGGGATCCAGATCTAGTACTATCCATGAGCCTTTGCATTAATTGTATAAAGAATTTTTAAAATTTTTTGGTATATCGAAAACGAACACGGGATATTGATGCATTGTCGATCGGTCCACAGATTAAGTTGCATTGATCCCAGAAAAATTTAATATTGCTTATTATTTTGTCTTTAAAATATTTAATCTTTTGAACACACACACATACTCCATGATCTTGGTTGTACTGGTATCAGAGCAATATTTCTGGGAACCTGAAGAGTAGGGTCACTTCCTTTCTCTCAGAAACTCTCTCTCTCTAAATCACATCAAGGAAACATTTCCTGTCTTGTAATTTTCCCTTTCTTCAAAGCATGTAACATATTTGGATTCAAGCAACTCATGTAAGCATTTAATATTTCATTTAACGAATTTTCAATTTATTTAAAGCTTTGAATGTATGTTTAAATTTGGCAATTTGTACAAACTGTTACGTTCTTCCAAGGCATAGAGACCTGATCTCTCCCTTTGGTCGTATTTTCTCTTCTCCCTCCATTCAATCAGAGTACTATTTCTGGGATCCAGATCTAGTACTATCCATGAGCCTTTGCGTTAATTGTATAAAGAATTTTTAAAATTTTTTGGTATATCGGCTGGAAACCTGAACATGCGGGATATTGATCTGTTCTAAGTCAGATCTGGTCCCTAAGGCAGATTAAGTTCTGCATTGATCCGGTAAAACAACGCCACGTACCAATTTAATATTGCTTATTATTTTGTCTTTAAAATATTTAATCTTTTGAACACACACACACATACTCCACGATCTTGGTTGTACTGGTATCAGAGCAATATTTCTGGGAACCTGAAGAGTAGGGTCACTTCCTTTCTCTCAGAAACTCTCTCTCTCTCTCTCTCGGGAAATCTGGGTCAAGACATCAAGGAAACATTTCCTGTCTTGTAATTTTCCCTTTCTTCAAAGCATGTAACATATTTGGATTCAAGCAACTCATGTAAGCATTTAATATTTCATTTAACGAATTTTCAATTTATTTAAAGCTTTGAATGTATGTTTAAATTTGGCAATTTATAGGCATGAGACTAATCTCTCCTTTGGTGGTATTTTCTCTTCTCATTCAATCTTATTTAATCAGGATCTAGTACTATCCATGAGCCTTGGCGTTAATTGTATAAAAAAATTTTAAAATTTTTTGGTATATCAATATTGAATGATTAAGTTTGATCCAAAACAACGCCAATTTAATATTGCTTATTATTTTGTCTTTAAAATATTTAATCTTTGAACACACACATACTCCACGATCTTGGTTGTACGAGCAATATTTACGGGAACACGAAGAGTAGGTCACTTTTTCTCGAAACTCTCTCTCTCTCTCGAAATGGATCGAGCATCGAAAACATTTCGCTCTTGTAATTTTCCCTTTGCTTTGTGTGTGTGTGTGTTTAAAAGATTAAATATTTTACACATCTCGATAAAATTTTTTAAAAAATTTCTAATTTGATTGGAGATTGAAGAAATAAAGGATAATAAAATTACAGAGAAAATACAGAAATAGAAAATTACTCTTTTTTTTTTAAAAGCTTTAAGTATGCTTTAATGGAGGAAGTATTCCGAAGCAATCATCTTCATTATCATCTCCAAGGGAAATAAACGGCTCCTCTTCGTCCTCCTCTTTAACAGAAGAACTGGCGATGGACGGTATATATATTTATTTATTTATTTATTTATCAAATAAAATGACGGTCCGGTGGCCGGCGGCGGAGGTCCGGCAACTTTCCGGCGAAGTCCGACGGTGGTCCGGCGACTTTCCAATGGAGGTCCATTTATAATATTAAATCAATAAAATAAAATTATAAATAATTATTATTAATGGTATTAAATAAGTTAAAATATTAAAGGGTAATTTTGAAAACTTTAGTTTCTAACATAAGAGGAATTTAAATTTTTCACTACTTAGTATGGAATTCAAATTCTACATTATGATGGATATTAAATTCTAATAGAAATTAAATTCTTATATATTTTGTCAAACCAAATAATAGAAATAAAAAGAGAATTTAAATTACTTTTCTCTCCTACATTCTCTCCTCCCAACCAAACACCATCTAACTCTCTTTTCATTAAATTATGGATTTAATTACATACTTAATCCAAATTTAATTAACCCTTATAATTTTAGAATCATAACAAATCCATAAATAATGAAATTGATTATATCATTAATTCAAATTTAACTATCAATTAAAATCTTTATTTATTCCTTGCAATGTACTTTGAGCATCAATTTTTCATTCACTTAAGCAATCATTTTTAATATATAAAATACATTATTTCAAAGCATCTTTGGAAGAGAATCCAAATCATCAATGATCTTTACTTATATAAGTGAGTCCCACTTAAAATTATGTATTAAAATAACAACTCATTATGGTATTTCTTCAACAAACATTCTCAAGAATTCATCTCAAACAAATATATTTTAAAGAATTCATCTCAAATATGTTAATTAAAGTAATATACATTGACTAAAACTTTTAAAATAATTAGTTGCCTTATTTTATAAGAATAATATTAAGAATCCTAAGTAAAATCATTTTTAAGGCTGTAACTATTTACTTATAACTGCCACCTTGATTAAGTTATTAAAAAAATTAAGTGATGTTTCAATTTCAAATCAATAGGCACATTATAGAGATAATAGTAATAACAAACAATTAAGAATTATATTCAAAGAATACGTTTAACAATAATGTTATTTTACCCCAAATATAATTGTCAGAACTCTGTCCAAAAAATCAAACACTAATAGCACATTTTACCAGGCTTGTGTGTCCAAATAACATAACATTTTTGTATATTTATTGTGGGGTGATTTAAGTCCTGTTTGATATTAAAATTAGGCAATTGTAACTAGGGATGGCAAAATCTGGGTCCGGATTTGGCCTTTCCGGTTCCGGTAACCGGACCCGGACGACCAATTCATTATACCGGACCCGGATAAAACCCGTATTTTTTTAATCCGGGTCTGATCCGGGTTAAACCCGAAAAAGTCCGGGTTTCCGGATTGCGGGTTCTAAACCCGGATTTTTTCCCCCAAAATCAATATCTTCAGCACATTGCATCTTGGTAAAAACAAATAAAATGCAAAGACCGGTCCATTAAATCAACAATCAACTAAGCAACCTTTTTAAAACAGTAAAGAAAACAAGTCACAAAAGCATTCATAACAAACAGAAGAAGAATTTCCCATTCTTAAGTGACCCACAAAGCCTCAATTACCACAGTACCTCCTGCCATTACCGAACAAAAAACTGGAGTAGAGAAGAGAGACGATGAAGCAGAGAAGCTCTAGAGATTGCAGGTGTGGTTAGAGGTGGTGCCTTGATGATGGGGGATAAGGAAGATGAAAGATGCTTTGGTTTGACCCCGTGAGGCTTAGATTTTAGCTTTTGTTTTTTCACTTACTTTTGCTCTTATATTTATGACTAACAATTAAAAATTATTTATTTAAATAATTAAAAACATTAAAATCTTGGTCCCGGGTTTAGGTAAACCCGAAATCGGACCCGAATTCATTCAGGTTAGAAAAAATGCATCCGGATCCGGATATTTCATAAATTCGGTACGGGTTAAACCCGGTCCGGATCATCCGGGTTCATCCGGGTCCGAATTTATTTGCCATCCCTAATTGTAACTTTTAAATTATAGTATTAAAACATTTAATAAACACTTGCTACTATGAGTCTATAATTTTAAAGCTAAGATGATTTGAACCCACAATTGTACGGTGTAAAATTTATAATATTTTTACCAAAATTATTATTAATATGTCATATTTACAGTTATTTTTATAATGATTATGACTTAAAAATTCCGACACCTTAGATACTAAATAGTGCCTTGATGAGGTTTCCAACCTATTGTGGGTAAAGCTGAAGTATTATCAAGACATTCGGGGTGAATTGAAATTAACGGCAAATTAATCAAACAACAATAAAAAGTCAACGAAAAGTTTCCGATTTTCTATCTCTTATTTCTCACCGGTTAGCGCAAAAATAGGGTTGAAACCCGTAACGTTTTTACCATATAAAGCAGTAGCCAATAGAGTAAGCCGTTGAACCAGTAGCTTCATCTCAGAGCCGCCGCTGTCTCAAAAGATCTCAGTATCGCACACACCAATAATGGCGGCCTTATCACGCCTATCAAAACCCTCTTCAAAATTCTTCGCTAACATAACAAGATCTGTATACTTTTACTCTTCGGCTTCGGCAACGCCTGAGCCTGAGATCAAATCTTACTTTCAGAACCACAATTTCGCGCGTAAAGCTCCCAAGGACAGAAATGTTCAATGGGTTTTCTTGGGCTGCCCTGGCGTCGGCAAGGGCACCTACGCCAGCCGCCTCTCCAAGTTCCTCGGCGTCCCTCATATCGCCACCGGTGATCTCGTTCGCGAAGAACTCGCCTCCTCTGGCTCCCTCTCTCAGCAGGTTTTTCTTTATCATTATTTTTTGTTATTATTCATTTTTTAAAGTTTTATTTCATTGGTTGAAATTGAACCTACTTCTGCTTAAAATTCGGAGATTGTAAACCAAGTGAGCTCTTGTAGGTCACAATACTTCATGATGATAATCCAATTTTGTCAAACTTGTATGGGTTCAAGTGAGCTCTTATCATTTGCTTTGATTTTTCTCTTGTATCAAACTAAGATGTTGATCTCATATTCTCTTTGTGGTCTGCCGCAGCTTTCGGAGATTGTAAACCAAGGTAAGTTGGTTTCAGATGAAATTATATTCAACTTATTGTCGAAGAGACTTGAAGCTGGGCAAGCCGGAGGTGAATCGGGTTTTATTCTTGATGGTTTTCCTCGGACAGTGAAACAAGCGGTGAGCAGCTCCTTTCCTTAAATAACAAGAATAAAGCTTTCTGCTACTGAAAGCTTATATCTTACAGCTTCCCAATTGCCTGTTGGATTCCTACAATAGAATTATCCATATGATTTTAAAACTCTTAGCCAAAGATCAGTTGGTTTGCTCTCAATTTGGAAATGTTCGTGGTGTTGTTAAATTTATGTTTCTAAGTTGGAACGTATTACTTTTCCTCTGCGTTTCTCAGATGTTGTTTGGTCATCTGCATGAGGTGCTTCTCCTTTTGACATACAACAAATACTTCCTTTAAGAAATAATCATTTTATTTTCTCACATTTCTTTGCCTAGTTGCTCTCTTCGTCCTTCATTTTCTCTTTACAGATTTGTCACTATTTTTTTGTTTTGGTTGGTTATACTTTTTTACATAGCTTGTTTACTTATGTTTTAGGAAATACTGGAAGAGGTGATGGACATTGATTTGGTTGTTAATCTAAAGCTTTGTGAAGATGTCTTGCTTGAGAAATGCCTTGGTAGAAGAATGTGCAGTCAGTGTGGAGGAAATTTCAATGTCGCCAATATCAATGTCAAGGGTGGGAACGGGAACCCTTCAATTAGCATGGCCCCCCTTCTTCCCCCTGCCCATTGTATGTCGAAGCTAATCACTCGAGCAGATGATACCGAAGAAGTGGTTAAAGAAAGGCTTCGTGTTTACAATGAAAAGGTATCATTACATTCTTTTACTATCCTTTGATTGAGAAAGGCATCTGTGATGTACACAAAATTGGACAATTTCGTCATTTGTAACGTGATTTCTTTATTCAAGTGAAATGTATTTTTCATACTGAAATCAGGAAATGGTTTTTTTTTTCAATAACTATTCGTCCAATTTTTATTTTTTTTTTATGTTGCACGGACCAGTGCAGATGGTGTGTGTCAAATTGGCGTGGGATCAAACAGTGGTTTCATTTCCATATTGTTTGGACTTTCTTTACTGGTAGTTGCACTAAGTCCCTTCTTGTGCTAGTAATTCATAATTCATGCTTTGGTATTTCCATTGTGCTTGCAGAGTCAGCCTGTGGAGGAATTCTACCGCAATCGAGGAAAATTGTTGGAATTCGATTTACCCGGAGGAATCCCAGAATCCTGGCCAAAGTTGTTGGAAGCTCTAAATCTTGATGAGTATGAGGAAAAGCAGTCTGCTGCTGCATAAATTATTGCATACTACTGTATTTTTAATAGTAAGTGTTGCCATTCTTTGCATGTAAAAGGTGCATGCGGATCAATTTTGCGTGATGAAGAGATTTTTTTTTTTTTTATAAATTTTGAATAAAAATAATTAGGATCTGACTATTCATTAGATCATCACTGATGCATTGTCAGGCTTACTGTATTTCATTTTACAAAGAAATTTTGCTGTATCTAGTTTAAGATGAGGAGAATATTTGTCAGCACATTTTGTGGTTGAACGATGATTTGGCAAAGGAGTCAATTAAGTACTTCTGATAGTGGAAATTGATATGAAAGGACATACTTTGTTGACATTGGTATAATTGTATTGTAGAGCTGTACATATGATTATGAATTTAAAAGATGGGTGCATTTCAAAGTGCTAATCTAATGTTCAAAAGGTCTCAACTAAAACGCTTTTTATGATGTAGATATAAAACGAAGCTTGATCAATATGCTGATGTTAGTTTTTTGAAACTCTGCACGCATTACCCTCCACAAATATCATATACCCTTATTTTTCTGAAATTGGTGGTGTAGATGTTCCTTTATGTTCCTTTTCCATTGGAATCTTGTTTATTTCAGTCTTTTGTATTTCCTTTCTGCAATTGTATGATGGTTCTACCACCATAATGGTTGCAGTGATGGTGCTGACAACACATTGACATTTTGTTTATGAACTAGACCCATGGAAAGTCTGATCTGGTTTGTTTATTATAAAACATAGTTCAAATTGCACTTGCCATTGCAGCTGGCCGAGCTGGCTGGCTTTAGTGTTGCCAGGCAGTAAGTTTACACAGCTGCATATAATAAATTGGGACGCAAAACCAGCTCTTGGCTGTGTTAGTCTGAGCAGTGAAGATAGATGGTGTCTCACACTTCTACACATAGAAATCAAATCTCTGTCACCCTGTTCTGCTATTTTCCAAAGAAAGTGTTGGCAGTGAAGCCACCAGAGTGTTTTTATTATAAATCTTAGGGTGCTAGAAGAAACCTGGGGATTGAATTTTGTTTGAGGTAAGATCTGGTTTACAATTATTATTTATTTATTTATTTTTTAAATGTGCCCACTTCTGCAAATTATGCTGGGGAAAGGACTGGTTGGAATGTAAATCAACAGCATCTTCTCTGCATGCCAGGGAAGCAAATGCAGTGTATGCCCCATTAAAGAGGACCAAACAATTTCACTGAAAGTTGAATATGCCAGAAAAAGAACTTATGTGAGGCTGCCTTTAATCCAATGTCACTACCGGGGCATAAACTATTCGTTGTTTGTGTACCATTTTCATTTTTTTTTTCTTTTTTAACTTTGAACATAAAGAGTTGGAAGTTGCTTGGTCGAAAAGTGCTTTAACAGGAAGAGTCTTCTATCTCGTACACGCTGGATGGATAAATGATCGTGATGAATTGCGGATGTGTCAAAGCACTAATAGATATTGGTTATCTTCTATCTAAAAACAATATTATCACAAAAATTATGATAATATTGAATAACACAAAGAGGCTATCTCTCATCTCAAATGAGAACATTGGCAAGAAAGTGTTACTTGACTTTACAAAAGGTAAACATCTTATTTCTGTTATTTTCACTCGTCAATTTGAAGAATTTCGAAGGCCACTTACCAGACAAAGCAAAGTTGGAATCTGGAATTCTTATTATTATTATTATTATTTTTGGATAAGATCTGAAATTCTTATTAAACTAGGTAAATTAGCATCTAGTAGACTTGTTTTGGACTATCTTGCCTTGAACCAATTGTTTTAGTGATGCGTTATTTGATTTTAGAAATCCCTAGAGTGTCCTGTCATGAGTTTTGACCCCATGTATTTTCCGATTTTTTAATATATTTTTTTAATACCTTTTTATATCTTTAATGATTTAATTTTCACGCCAATATCTTGTAATACAAGGTACACCGTAAAACAGAATCTTGTATGTTGTATAAAATGTAGCAAAGATGCATGCATGAATGCATGAATGCATGATAGAGTACAAGGCCAAGACTTCTAAGCATGAATCTCACAAACATATATTTTCAATCACATGAGTTAAATGATTGAAATGAAAACTTATCATAATAAGGGTATTTTTAAATTTTTTTATGATAATAGAGTTTAAAGATATATGATTTAGTTAAATGGATTTAAGACTCATGCCAAGTCTTAATTAAGATTTTCTTTTCTCCTAAATAATAATAATATCTTACTTACAGTTTATAATTTTATTATTTATCATTTTAATTATGTAATTATAAAAAAAAAATTCATAATTCCAATATAACTGAACCCGTCTTACAAATATCATCCGTACGAATTATTAATTTTGAATGTAATTGGAAAAAGTGTTTGAACTAGGGCAAATTTGTCTTTTCCTGTAAGGGAATATGCGCGCACTACATTCGTATAGATGACTGGCTGAGTGGCCTAGGCCCTAGATATTTTCCGTACTGACGAATGACTTGTAGCCACGATTGCACATATGAAATAGTTTTATAATTGTCAATTTTACACCGCCAAAATGCAGTGACGACTTTCTGTTATTTTATTAGACCGACCAAAAATCCAGAAAATTAATATAAAAAAATGCGCTACAAAACTTGACGTCAAGAGAAACTGTGCCGAAGCTTTTGTACTTTGGAGAAATAATCAAAATTGTACTATGTTTTAAAATTCCTTTGTACTCCCCCGGCCTCAATGACCATAGTTAAATGCCAATTTTATTTATCATTTACTATTTTTCTTTTCTAAATGCCGTAACGCTTAATCATTTTAGGAATATGAATAAAAATAATGACATTTATATTGATTGAATTATTTTAATACTAAAGCATACATTAGTCCATGTGTTTGTCAGCTTGACAATCATAAAATAATTAAACTATAATAAAATTAAAGGTTAATAATGACATAAATAAGTAGTATTTGATCCTTCTATAGACATTAATAAAATATATGGGTATAATAAAATCTAGTCAAATGATCACAACTGTTTATTGATTCATCATAAAACATGTACTAACTTAATTCGAACCATCTCCATATCATAGATTTTCTTCATGACTCTTATAATAAAACTCTTCTATGTCACCATAAAATTCAACTTAATTCAAATCTTATGCAAATTACAAAATTCTCTGTATCTTGTAGTGAAACTCATTTATGTCATCATAAATTTCATAAAATTAAGACTTATGCATTTGAGAAAAATAACCATTCAAGAGAGGAAATTATTCATTAATGATATATAAGTCGTCTTATTTGATTCATATTTAGATATTTCCCAAACAATTAAACTTTGCAGCTATTATGAGAAAATAGTAAAATAATTAATAAAATTTTTACTTAACTAATACCAGTTACTTTGAAATTTGAATAGGTTTAAAAAAAAAAAAAGATGGATTCTGATAATTTTTTACAAACAACAGGGGTTTCTGAGTAAGTTTTCCTCGCTGAAAACGACGTTCCCACTAGCGTTGCTTTTTCATATTCCTCCGCTGCCAGTGAGACAAGTGTCACCAACGAGATCTCCAAGATTTTTTACAAACGCCCGAGCTCACATCTTTTGATTTCTTCCAGCTCAGCAAACCCCCGGACCCATAATTTTTTGCCACCTTGATTTTCGTAAATCCCACGTGGAATTTCTCGAACATTCCACACCTACATTTTGTCCACGTCAGCAACATTGTACTCGTCATCTAACCTCCCTCCTCTTCCACTTGCCCCCAAAAAAGGAACAAGGTCACCGATTTTTTCTCTGCGTTCTCAGTCGTTCTGTTTCCTACAGCAGACAATTTGAATTCAAAAAAATAAAAATAAAACGATATTAATTCAATAAATTTTACATATGTATTTAATTTTTTTCAATTTAAATCATGTTTTGACATTAAGATTAAATTCTGTGCAAGTTTATGGCTCAAGTAAGTTTCTCCTCGATCGAGCTCATTAACGGTGGTTAATGAAGCTTATGAGGTAATAGTCATATTCAGTATTGTTTCTTTACTTTGACAATTATATTGATACTTTGAGTATTTAATTTGTTAAATTTCATTTTATTATTGTTATTATCATCTGGTTATGAGTTCAATTTTGTTTTGTCTTATTGTTTAAGTTCTTTGATGAATTGTTTAATGATTATGGAGTGTGTTAAAAGTTTTGAAATGAGTCCTTAATTGATGATTATGATCATATTTCCAATTTTCATTTTTTTTCAAATTTTATGTAATTGTCTGATTATGCATTGACTCTAGGGTTTGGAATTATAATTGTGAAATTTTCAGTTATTTAGATAAAGTTGAAATTGTTTGATATCAAACTGACCTTCGGTTGAAGTTTTGGGAAAATATTTTAGATTTTTTGCGCAGTGTTTTGAGTTGATGCTGATTTGACTTTTCTCTAACAGGACACTCTGCTCTTACTGGTGTGAAACGGCTTATCGGATTTGGGGAATTTTTTAGCAGATTCTGAACAAACGGTCTCATAGGTGGTGTTTTGTGTGAATTTAATCATGGACCTGATTTTTGTGTCAGTTGCATAGACAGTGACTTCAGGCTTGTATTAGATTGAACTGTTTGTAATTACAGAGGTTGGATTCTCGAAGAGGAAGATATGTACCATTTGTTTTGCAGATTGAAGAGGAAATTTTGTTTTACTGCTACGATCTTGGACCTCTATTATTATTATTATTATTGTCAGTGTTTTTGAATCTGATTGACAAGGTGTCTAGATGAGCGTTGATGGCAAAGCGGTTACAGGAACTAAATCATTGTCTGCAAGCTGGGAGCAAGGGAGATGAGGATGCAGTTGTGGGGCAACAACAACATTTAGTTGGCGATGATCAATTGAATGACAGTAGCATTGCCAAGGATGTAAAATATGGCTGTGAAGGGGCTGTTCCGGCCTCAGCTGTGCTGCAAATGCCACAGGAACAACCTCAAGGTGCAATGGTTTGTTGGGAGCGGTTTCTCCATTTGAGATCCCTCAAGGTTTTACTTGTGGAAAATGATGATTCTACTCGCCATGTTGTTGCTGCTCTGCTTCGAAATTGCGGTTATGAAGGTTAGTAGTTATGTTTATTTAATTTAGAATGACATATACGTAATAACTTGATTGACTCTCTCTTGAAAGAGTTGGATAACAAAATGATGGAGTTGATGATATTTTTTTTTTTTTCTGAAGTAACTCTTTGCACATAGAGTTAATTATTCAGATTTTGAAAAGATGCAGACTTCCACACCTGATATGTCGTTACACTTCTGATCTTACTATAACATGTTAAGTAACCACTCAACTGAAAAATAGTTTGAGCTGAGTGGTAAAGGCCTAGCAATACTATTTCTTTAAGCTCTAAAAGCCCCATCCATATGCTAGACAATTTTATCAAATACTACCTTGATGACAAACCCTACTGAAAAGACAGGCAAGACTTATCATATTTAACTAATACAATGGGAGATAATAACTCTTGATCAAATTGAATTTCATTTATAAGCTCACTGTTAAGGGTCCAACAATATTATTTATTCTGCAACAGAACACAAACACAGTTTTAAACATTTTTGTTAATGCCTCTATTTGGATAAAATACAAGCACAATGACTAACACTGCAAAAAAGATAATCACAACTTATGATGTAATTAGTGGGTTGATTTTGCCAAAAGTGATTTGTAAAAAATTCAAACTTTCACTTAAGCTAATGAGTAAGGGTCCAACAGTAGTATTTAATCTGTAATAGAACACAAAGACAGCTTTTCATGTACTATTGTCATCATCGACATGAATTATTATGTTTTCAATTTACACAGTTTATTTCCTTTTATCTTGCCCTACACTCTTGTATGTATCCCAAATGATACAACCTCTGTATCACATTTTTGTTCATATTCTCTCTAAGTTATTTTTGTCATCATAGAGATAAACTGTTATAATCATCCTTTATACAATTTACCTGTCCTTTGATCATGTACTACCTTGCTTCAATGCTGTTTTGTTTCATGATGCCATTTGCTAAGGTTTAAACTTTTAACATTGATTTTACACTTTTGGAAGGAATTGCCCACTTTTTAACTTATTCTCTTTAACTATTGTTCTTTTCAAGTAATGGAATGACATCATCCTACAAACTTGTTTTTTTTGGCATCTATGTTTGGTGTTTGACGTTGAGTGGACTATTGAAACCAATGACTACTAAAGATGGTGGTTACAGATGATTTTGAACTTAAAGACAATTAGATGAAATGTCAGAAAGTCAAGAATGTAATTTTTATCAGTAAAAGTATGTTGCCATGGTATGGCGTCCTGATTTTTTTACATCTTCATAGAAAATTTTAGTACATAGTCTATTAGCAAACATGGCTTTCAAGTTACATAGTGTATTAGCAAACATGGCTTTCAAGTTACATAGTCTATTAGCAAACAAGGTTTTCGAGCAAGTTCGACAAACATCTTGGTCCTTTAGTACTCCATGTAAAAGCCAATATTCCTAACTCATACCTAACAGCTAGCTCAAGAGTTGAGTATTGCCTCAGTCTTATATACATAGTCCTTGATTTATTCTCAACCACTTGTAGGCTGGTCTGCTGCTGTATGGCAGCCTATGGCCTAACTAATACTCAAAAGCTAGCTTAAGAGTTGAGGATTGACTCAAATTTATATGCATAGCCAGGATTCATTCTCAACCAATGTGGGACTTTTCCCTTAAAACTCTATATCATAGAGATGAACTAGATGGCTACAAATAAAATAAAAAATGCAATCGAAGTTTATATTCAGTGTATCATTCTAAAACTCTTTGCATTTTTTTTCCCCTTTTTGCAGTATCTATTTCCTAATGTATATTGGGAAAAATGGAATACACTATAGCTTTTGATGGGAGAACTGCACTAGTTATAAGTTGTACTTAAAAGAAAAACTGGTTTGTTTTTAGCATATGCTTGGAAAATCAAAATTCATCTTGATAACTTTTATTTTGTGGAAAAGAGACTCTAAAATTTCGTTTTTCTAATTGCATGTTGACTTAGTTTTGATTGGTTATCAAGCATATCCAGCTTATAATACAACATTCCTGATGAAAAGCAAGATTTGGAATTTTAAAACTAATTAGTTGATGCAGAATCAGAAGGAAAAAAAAAACTGGAAAACAGAGGGAGGGAGAAAAAAAGCAGAAAAAGGGGAAAGGGGCAAGGGGGCAGAGAGTATTGATGTGGAAGGAGACAGAAGAGATGGAAAAGAAATACAGGAGAACAGTGGGTTTCTATAACTTCATATCGATCCAATGAAACCATAAAATGGATTATTATTAAGTGTGAATCAGAAAAGAAAAAAGAAAAATCCACATGGAATTGAATATTTGTGTTTTGAATGCCCTTGTTAGTGCAGTGTAGGAGGTTGTTACTATTCCATTGAAAAATATAATGAACGAGAACTATGAAGGTTCATTGCACACAATTCAACCAGTAGGGGTCAAACTAAGAAACTCTTATCAATCACATAGCAGGCATAAAGTAGAATATTTAGGATCTTAGTGTAGTCTCTAAAGGAAACTAAGAAACTCTGTCAATCAAATGGTAGGCATCAAGTAGAATATTTGGGATCTTAGTGTAACCTTACATAAGTTTAACGTTATGTGAAATGAATTCTGTATTCTCCTTCTGCCAACTGCTGCCTCTTTGTTAAGTGGAATGTTCCAAACTAGAATGCTTTGACCAATCTAACCAAACTAAATTATAAAATTGGAAATTGTTCTGGCAATTCATTTGCACTAAGCTTGACCGGCCTTAGAAGGATGAGTTCAAGTCTTGATTTGTAAGTTATATTCTGAAGCCACTATGGTCAGCTGCAAAACACAGTCAGTCCTAGTGTTTTCTATTTTTGGTATATAAGTGATTGTTCTACTTGTTGCATCAATATATATTGAATCATATATGCTACTTTGTTGGTAATATATATATCTTCGAATCATTTAATGTACTATTGTTGATTATAACATTCGTATTGGCATTTCCAGTTACGGAAGCAACAAATGGACTACAAGCATGGAAGATACTGGAAGATTTGACCAATCATATTGACCTTGTCTTGACTGAGGTCATGCCTTGCTTATCAGGAGTGGCTCTTCTGAGCAAGATTATGAGCCACAAAACGCGAAAAAACTTGCCTGTCATTAGTAAGTTTCATTCTTTTTTCCCAATCTTTTTAACTTTTGTTTGCCTTTTTATTAAATTGCTCTAGCACTATTATTTATTACTTTTCAAAAACACTTTCTGTTTGGATACTTTTAACTACTTTTGGTGAGATCTATATCTATTTGCAGTGATGTCGTCTCTGGACTCCATGGGTTTAGTCTTTAAGTGTTTATCAAAAGGTGCTGTTGACTTTCTGGTGAAGCCGATACGGAAGAATGAGCTTAAAAACCTTTGGCAGCATGTATGGAGAAGATGTCATAGTGTGAGTTCTTAAAGATCTTTCTGCTTCAAATATGGAGTCCTTTCCATAAGCAGAGTTTTGCCTTCATCTACTGCCAATTTTACCACTCTATGACACTACAATTTTAATCGAAAAAAAAAATGCTTCTCATCTAAGATATACATCACATATCATGAAATATTATTTACGAAGAGTTATATTTCTATAGCAATATTTAAAATAATATTGCATATTGCTTTAAACTCTTGATTTTCTTCCAAATTTTGTGTCTCTCTTTTGTTCTATTATTAATTTGTAATCTCTCTCAGTCTAGTGGTAGTGGAAGTGAAAGCTGCACGCAAACTCAAAAATCGATAAAATCAAAAAATGTTGAAAAGTCAGGCAATAATACTGGCAGCAATGATGAAGACGATAATGGGAGCATTGGTCTGAATGGTGGGGATGGAAGTGATGATGGGAGCGGCACCCAGGTATTCCACGTCCGTTGACAAACAAGAAAATCATGTGCAATTTCATTTCCAATTTGAAATAAGAATGTACAAAATGTGTGATATTACATTTGTTTCCTTTACTTTTGCATTTGCATCTCTGTTGTGCTGTCTATGGTATTTCTTACATATGGTAAGGGTCCATTAGGCTAACATCTTAGTTGCTTCTCCATCTTCTTATCAATTAGGTATCATTTTGCTTGGTTTGATATAGTGATTTCTTTAATAAAAGTTTTCTAACTGTATGGAAATCTTATATTGATTTCAAAGTTCATAAAATGAATTAGGAATATATACAAGTTGGACTATATAAGTATATTCACCATTAAACTATTTTTACATTTTCTAGAGCTCTTGGACGAAGAAAGCCGTGGAAGTTGATAGCCCCAGGCATAGGTCTCCTTCTGATCAACTAGCCGAGTGCCCTGATAGCACTTGTGCCCAGGTTATCCACTCAAATGCTGAGATAACTGGTAGCAGAAGGGTTCCTGTGACTGCATCAAAAGAGTGTCAAGACCATGAGGAACGATGTGGTATGAGATATTTGGATCTGCATGGCTGTGTACAAGATGGGCTTAACATTTTTGTCGTTGTGTCCCTTTTTTCTTGTTTATCCATTTTTTGTTTCATGTTGTTTCTAAGCTTAAACATATTTGCATTTCTATCTTTCAGAAAATTTTGCAAAACGCAGCAGAGACCTGGATGTAGGTGGCCAAAGAAGTCTAGATTTGCAACTTGAGTACCAAACTGAGTCTCCCATCAAACTTGTAGGCACAAAAAAAACTAACCGGCTTGATCTGGGCTCCTCTAAATTGAGTGAGCAAATTGACAGAGGACAGCTGGACCTCAATAGTGAGAGTCCATCTAGAAAACTGAAGTATGAAGCTGCTAAACTTGCAGGGGCCATAACTAAGATTATTGATTCTGATAAGGAGGATACAGAGTATGAGGCTTCAAACAAACCTTCCAAGATCTTAGATATAAACAGTAAATCCATTAAGGATTCCAAAGAATTACCATCCCTGGAACTCAGTTTAAAGAGACTTAGAGGAGTTAAAGACATTGGGACAACAATTCAGGATGACCGCAATGTGTTGAGACGTTCCGACTCTTCAGCCTTCTCAAGGTATAAGGAACTGATAATTACTTTTGATATTTTGATATTCTTTCTGTTGACAGGCTGAAACAGTTGTCATCGGCATCATGTGAATCCTGAATGGTTTCGTTCAATAATTGTTTGTCTGTCACTATGCAGGTATAACACAGCCTCAAATGTAAATAAGGGTCCTGGTGGGAACATTGAAAGTGCTTCTCAAGTTGTTAATAGCTTAGAAATCATAAAGAAAGGATCAGATTGTGGCATTCAATCTCATTCAAATGGTGACCCTCTCAATCAGTCCTCAAATGGGGGAAGCAACAACATGGATATGGGTTCTACCACCAATAATGCTTTTATCAAGCCAGCAGGTTTGAAGAACAAGTCAGAAGTGTCATCTACCATCAATCGCTTGCACTCATCTTTCCAGCCTACAAAAAATGACCTTTTATGCAGTCCTCGGCAAGTTCTGTTAGATAAGAGGGATGATTTGGTGGCCTCACCAGTGCTGGCCCAACCTAGGAGCACACAAGAGCAGCTCACACAACATTATGATAACTGCCACCATCTTGTTCACAACATGCAACAGCAACATCTGCCACATGACCATGATCAATTATCACTGAAAAAGATGGCTGAAGCTGTTCCACAATGTGGGTCATCAAATATGTTGGGTGGTTTTGTTGAAGGTAATGCTGGAAACTACAGTATAAACGGAAGTGCCTCAGGCAGTAACCATGGAAGCAATGGGCAAAATGGAAGCAGCACTGCAGTGAATGCTGGAGGGATGAATGTAGAAAGCAATAATGGTATTGCTGGGAAAAGTGGAAGTGGGGGAGCTAGTGGGAGTGGCAGTGGAAGTGGAAACAGAATAGATAAAAACAAGTTTGCCGATAGGGAAGCTGCAGTGACCAAGTATCGCCAGAAGAAAACGGAAAGATGCTTCCGGAAAAAGGTAACAGATATTTGACTGTTTTAGTTTATTCTCAGATTTTATACTTCTTGGTTCTATGTAGGGGGAAAACTATCTTAATTTCCGTACTTTAATCCATTTCTACTCTCTTTTATCTTTTTCTGTCTGACTAGGAGAATTAAGTCATCAGCATGTTTCTTTTCACCATTTTGATTGGCTATGCTGGTGCATGGATGAATTCCTTAAACTGTGAAGTATGTCGGATGGCTTTCTGCTTTAGTGGTCTGGTGGTCTTATCATTGTTAACCATGATTGAATGGGAAGCATTCAAGCATATATCTTAGATATCAAAGATGTCACTGTTCACTATGTGCATGCAGTTGCTCTTATGTCTGGCTTTGCACATTGGCTTTGTGATTGACTGGGGTAATTAGTCTATTTATTTCCTGCAAACCTCTAGCAAGTATTAAAGGTGCTGCATATTTTGCTTCATCACAAGTCACAACCTTTCCTAACAATCATTTGCTTACTGGTCATAATTTCACATCCTTCTTTTTCCTCCGATGGATCGACCTTATGTTTTTTTTTTTTTCTTAACTATATTTTTAGGTTCGGTACCAAAGCAGGAAGAGGCTAGCAGAACAACGGCCTCGCGTCCGGGGACAATTTGTGCGACAGACTGCAAATGAAAACACAAGCAGGGAACCAGAATGTTCTTGAACTGAGAAAAAGCTTTGTGTTTACCTGTTCTGATCTAAGTTTCTGCATCTAGGCTTCCAAGAATGTTTAAGGACTTGGTAGGTTTGTTTGACAACGGCAGTTAAAAAACTTTTTGAACTGTTTATTGCTACGTGCCTGTGAAGGCGGCCCCTCTTGAAAAGGGCAGCCCTCAGTTTGAGATTATTTTCATTTTGAGTGGCGATTTCATGAACCTTTTTTAAACAATATTGTGTCTGTAGTAACTTGCATTTTAAATTGTTTTGTACTTTTGTTCTAAGCTCTTTCCTGAAGATTTATACCACAGTTACATGGTAAGTGAATCTATTTGGTTTTATATGGTAGTTCAAAATATGAATCTACCCTTATAAATTTTGATGGAATTCATAACTTTGGTTGATGTATTTTGAAAGAATAATGTTACACATAGGAAGTTAGAATATTGATATTTCCAACTAACGTGGAACTTACAAGGATTTATTCCTTTGTTGATATCTATAAATTGACGTTAAATGTCACGTTAGAATGCTAAATTCCAACTTTCGAGTACCTATTTGAGTTCAGCTTTTAACATCCCTTTAAATATCTTGTAAAACTGTATATTTTATGTTTCCAATTTTGACCTTAAAAATTGTTTTATAACAGAGGAAGTAATCTTGCCAAACCCATCCTCACCTTCATTTTTCATATAAAGTGCTAATGATTCTACATTAAGCGAAATAATCTTAATTAAAATAGAAATTATGAATATAGGGTGGGGAGCAACTGCGCTATGGCAGCGTAGCTGCCCGAAATGCATGCTATATCACTTCACGCAATAAAGTGTATTGAGTTTGAAAAATTTTGGTTTTGTAAATTATTTTTAGAGAAAGTCAAGATCTTATAGGGTTTTTGTTGAGAAGTAAAAATGAAGGAAATGATGTGAAACAGAGTTGTTAGTAATATGTTAAAACGAAAGTGCTCAAATAATTTATATTATGAGAGAAAATCCGAACAGAAACAAATTTTTTTAAGTTGAGAGAAAGTTCATACACAGAGAAAGTTAAGATATTTCAGAATGAGAAATGGTGGGTTATTTTACAAATAAATCTGTTTGAATATTTTTTGTAATTCAAATGGATAAGGGGTTTTATAAGAGGTTTGACGGGTGGAAGTAGCATCAGTCTATTATCTTTCTCACTCGTGCTCAAAGGAAGAGCCCAAATATGTGTTGGGCCTGGGCTTCTAATATTGAGAAATGCCAGTATACGAATTAATATCAATTTTTTTTTTAAAGATATGAATTTATAATTTTTATATCATGAACATAAAAATACCACAGAATAAATTATGAAATGGGGACAAGGGTATGGCGGATAAGCCTTCAATGCATCACACCGACTTTTTTATTTTATTTTTCAAGCGTGTCATTATATGTCTCAAGTTAACGCTTTCATTTCTCAAATTTCTTAAAATTTGAATTTTGTAACGAAAAGTTGGGACAAACGGAACAGTGGGATATGTTAAAAGAACTTAGAAAATGTAATGAAAAATTTTAGCATGATATGTATTCGATGTACTGTAAATCTGACTCTAAACTATAATTTTATAATTATTTAAATCGAAATATGACAGATCCCATAAAATAAAAGAAAAATAAATGACAATGAATGTACTTTGAGAGTTAAAAAAAATTAGTATTAGATTAGTTATCATATCATCCCTTAACAGGTTTAAAAAAAAAAAAAAGGAACATATATTACAAACATCATTCGGAAATCTGTGTACAAGAAATAGCCATGGCAATGCGCGGGCGTTATCTTGATTTTCTCTTCTAATAATACATTCAAAGCAGAGATGGCAAAGTGGAAGGTTTGGGCCAGGCTTTTTCAACCCTAGATGCAAGTCTATTGGAGACTTGGAGTGATAGTATAGGGGCGGGTTTGACTTTTACTTATTTTTTAATTTTTTTAAATTGTTGTAAACTTGACACGAGTTAATAATCAATAAATTGTTATAATCAACAATTAATTAAAGAAAATGAATATTTCAAAATAAAATAATAAATAAAGAAAAATGAAGCAAACAAAAGTTTAGAAATTCTCTAGTTCAAGCACATTCTTAATTAATTAGCACTTAAAAGAGGGTTTAATATTATAGTTTTAGGTTTTTTTTTCTTGTGATTCATTATTGATATATAAATTAGGGATTTAAGCTTTTGTTTTTTATATTTTACATTTTAATTTATAATTTATATTTTTTTTTGTTTAAAATATAGAGGGCTTGAGCCTGGTCGGAGCTTTTTTCTCTTAAGCTCTTGTCTAGGACCATGTGGAGGCCCACGTCGAAGTCAGCTAGGTTGGCTTGAGCTTTTTTGCCATTCCTAATTCAACTATTAAACATGGGTCTACCATATTTATAGACGAAAGAAAACGTGCTGTGGATAATTCGATTAACCTTTTTTAGGCACAATTCATAGGGGTGGCTCCATCATGTTATAAATTAAAAAAACTGTTAGATTGTAGAAATATGGAAGGCTTAAACACGTGTGTGTGTGCGTGCTTGCATGGATTCACCAACTCAACTCAACTCAACGACAAGAAACATCAATTAAATAAATGCGTTGAAATATTTGCTGCTAAAGTTTAGGTGTAATGATTAATATCATGTCTCAACTTTATTCTATCACCAATGTACGTTCATTCATCTTATTAAACTGCAAATTAATTTAAGGGTCCAGTTACATTAGATCAGCTACAACATAATGCCAATTAATCTAAGTTGTGTGATTATATTAAGTTGATCTGACCGTCACAATTACACGTACTCAAAATAATGAACCGTACAGGATTATGGGTTACCTATTGAGAGGGTAATTATGATCGAGTATAATGAAGATAGTTTACACTTCATCATCACTTAAGGGATTTAGATCTACAAATAACATATTTCCATAATTGATCACATTTTCAACTTTGAGTGTGTTGGGAGTATTAATTCATGGATGAGTGTTGTAAAGTAGAGACAACATTCGGGCATGAATATGGAATCATGTAAAAATCGATAATAAGCGGTAGCTATAATCGATTGCATTAAATGTTGTGGTGGGAAGTGAATGAAGCATTGCACATTGGAAAGCAGAGGCATGGGTCCCTAGATTCGTAAATGCAAGTCATGTGGTAAAAAGAATGGCAAAGTAGTCGGGCAATCAGGGTCAGATTCAAAATTCAAAAGGAAAACATATTTCTTACTTGTAGGTTTGAAAGCTTGTGGAAGACAGTTTAATTCAATAATATATTACATTCATGCAGCTTCTGCTAATTATAGAAATGTAACATAATATTGGCAATAGGAATATGTACTCTACAAATGATTTTAATTTTTGTTTGGAATGTATTTATCGATTAATTTTATAAAGGACTTGGAAGTATGTGACCTATAACGTTGTTGAACCAGCAGAGGAAGTCAAAGGAAAATAAAAAACTATTAGTTATAAAATCCTTTGATTTTGGTTGGCATGCTGTTTGTATGATATTATGAGAAAACTGTCAATGGAAGTGTTATTTTGCATGATTTGTTATCAAAATTTTATCCTTTGTGAGAGGCTATTCGAGACATTAAAGCGATCCTATTAAAGCGAATGATCGAAGGACATGCAATACTAAAAAGGTGCATTGTTGAACCAAAAAATAATTTGTCATAGATGTCAATCGACAGTTCATATATTATATAACTTTTAAATAATATAAGGATAGCATGGCAATGTGTATAAAGCATAATATTTTTTAGTAAATGTATGGTTTTTTATACAACAAAAGTTGTAAACAAATATTTTGCAGATGAGGAAGGAAATAGGGATTGCATTCAAAAACCTTCATCTAGAACAAAAACTAAAGTATTGTAATTGGGTAAAGAAATGTGAAAAAAAAATTATTAGAGAGAAGGAAAATTTCATGTCTAGCAATCTAGGTGTACGCCTAATTGTTTTGCTACAATAGTAGCAAAAATGAGCAACGAACAAATAATGGTTGCAAGGGAATTGGGTTTTAGTAAGCTAATGGATATGAACTGTGAAGGTTGCAAAAGAAACTTTGTGGATGGTTGGTTGATATGGTGGACATTTCGAAGTCTACTTTACTTATCAATGGAATAAAGTTGACATTAGTGCACATAGTTTTGCATATGTAATAGGTATTGTGGACGGATGACTTTCGATAGAACTAAATGGTGATATGGCAGATTTGGCAGAGTACTTAGACAAGTATGATGGAACATTGCGAGGTATAAATATCAAGACATTATCTCAGATGCTGAGAAAGTCGAAGAAAGCAAATGATGAATTTAGAGTAACATTTACCCTGTTTGCACTTTCATCACTACTTTGTCCGGCAGAGGGTGTGCACATAAGTTCCCATATTTTTTTTATGCTATAGATGTTAACTTTATTAGATCAATAAATTGGGCTACTTTTTGTATTGGCTAATTAATTGAAGGGATATAACAAGGTATAAGGAAGAGAAAGTTGCATATATTGGTGGTTGTTTGTTTTTTCTTGAAGTATGATTCAATGGTCATTAGGCCAGGTGGATATAAACTGTGAATGAGCTAATAATAATTAAGACGTAGTTTCTTTCTTATCGGTCAAAGGACGAATTAATTGTTTAGGAAAAAAATTGGGCAGATTGAAAACAAAATAATTATAGTATAATGTAAATATTTATAGTAATGCGTATGAGAATTTTATTTTTGTTCATTTCGGATACTAGATATCAACACAGTTGCCTGCTCAAAGATACCCAAAGATCAATGAATTGTCCAGCTGCGATTTAGAATTCAAATGAGATTAAAAGGTTTACGAAGTGCTTTGAGCATTAGAGGGGCATAATGAAAGAGAATGTATTATGATATTTTATTTAGTGGCAAAAGTTAAAGAGTATAATTGTAGATAATATCGTGGACATTATATTGCTACTGTTAAAGTTGAAAAAAACTTCCAACTACTTAAGTAGCATAGGAATAAATGGGATTGGGACGTGAGAATTCATAGGATTAATGAATGGGTCATATTTAGTTTGAAACGATTTCTTTTATGCATCCTATTAGGATTGAATATATTCACCCATTTATTAGTGAGTGATACGATTATTAAAAGGTAATAAAAACAAATTCATAGTTGTATTAGTTAAATGCATCCATTTTTGTATTATAAATTTATCTACAATTTCCTATCATGAAGTTGAAAATCATGGATATGCTTATGGTTTTTTTCTTTATTTTAGAAGGATTAACATTTACATGGTGTTGAATTTTTGTAAATTTGTAGGTAGGTGTAAATTTTGAATGGTGCAAACGTACAATAAATTGGTAGATGTGTATATATAATAAATTTGAAACATAATATCATATATGTATTAAATTAGTTTAGTTCATGAGAAATGGGTGTGCAAATGTTTTATATAATTTGTGTTAATGGGTATTAAGTTGGGTAGTTAGTTGTGTGGTTTTAGATGACAAAATTACATGATTATTAAGTGGGTCGTACCAGGTAACTCCTTATTTATTGTGTTGAGTCCAGGTTTTAATAATTTGACAAGATTATTATGTGTGTCGAATTTAAGGCAGCCTCAATATAACATGACACGCGAACATGATTATTTTTGCAGTCAAGTAACAACCTATAAGGTACCACAGTTTGTTCATGTCTTGTTACATGTAACCATATTTATTTAAAATATTTGTAGTATTGTTGATGATTTCTTATTCTAGCATTGGGTTATTGTTATGAATTTGTTAGTTGTTTATTTTATTAGAGATTGTTTGCTCTTGTTTGTTTGTCAATATTGAGTTGTGTTGTTATTTTGTTAAATGTAAAAATGTTGGTAATGTGGGTGGTTCATTATTATAGGGAAAAGTGTTATAAAAGTATCACTGTAATGTAAATCAGTTTATGGGGAACGTTGTTATAAAACTTCAACATGTGTAGTTTATTTTTAAATAACCCATTTAAAATCATTTAAGCATATCTTGGTCAAATGTTGACTGCATGTAATGTTATTCCTATAAACTTTAACTTGAATGTTTTGAATCATATTAATCCACCTTTTTGCAGGTATTACCTTCGTATTAGTTTATTCATGTACCACTTTCGATTCATATTGGACTTTTGCATGGTACTCGTAGTTCTACTTTAACCACTCACTCATCAAATAATCCATCTGTAATTTCATATTCTCATTCCAAAATTAATCATAACCCACAACTCAGAGCATTACACCCCCTAGTGGTCACAAGTTGCGTTATTTTCTTTGATACACAGGTTTGGATTCTCCTATTAATCTTTAAATCCACAAGAACAATTATAACAACATCATACAACACCCATATTATAAATATTAATTATTTACAATAGGTGCACCATAACAACTACAACAGACATAAATACGAAATCAACAACATCCTTAAGAGTAGCAAATTAACCAAGTCATACTTGGAATACACGATGAACAGAACCTCAGGTCATTAATTATGAATCTACGACATTAGAAACTTCTACGATAACCATCAAGGTAGCAGTCACTAGCCGATAACTAATTAATCTCCCCCATTCAATGGTCTTATTGTTCAAACTCTGCACCATTTCATAAACACAAATGGACAAGATAATATTAAAACTCCCAATGGTCTCTTGTGCTCAAAAGCCTTTGGCAGCGCTCTTTATTGCCAGTGTAATCTGCCACAAGTCCAAAAATGATCATCAACTATTTTCATAAATATATTTGAACATGATGGGAGTTGCAAACTTGGTGGGAGAATGGAAATTAGGATTCTTTTGTCTTCATTTCTTTAAAGGGAATTACTCCACTCGAAGTATCACATGAGATCTATTATATACATTTCTTATACATACATCTGTATTGGCTCTTATTCAAGTGAAGTATTGCTCGTGTATTCGCTTATAATTACCCCCTATACCGATAACTCTTAATCAAATACATTCTATGCGTTGCGAGCACATGTCATCGTGATGGTTAATTAATATGACTATAATCGCACAGTTGATATTACTTGGATCTACCTTAGAGCCACTTCAAGGTAACCGTGACCTTAATTTGACATTTGCAGATTTTTCAATGATTTTGTATGTAGATAATGACCAGTGAATTGAGTTGATAATTAATCATTAGATAATTATTAAAGAGATGAAGATAAACAACTTTGAGTTGTGCCATGATAGAATTTATTAAGAAATAACAAAACATAATAAAAGGTATTCAAGGATATCTATTTTGTTTAGTCGAGATATATCTAATTATAAATATGATAAATTGATAAGCATACAAAATCATTACATAATTATGTATTCGCATCATTATTAGATAAACGTGTTAAAGTTATGTAATACGAATATGATACGACATCGTAATTACTGATCATATCAGTTTATATGTGTTTCATATTATATTTATATGACATCATGACCTGTATTATCAGCTGTGCGCCTACCTGCATGTAAATGTACCTTGAAAGTGAAGAAATTTAGAAAAACAAAAATAAATAAATTGTGTTCAAGCAATTCCCATTGGCGCGTGCGGAGCATAACGCACAGCAACCAGTCACAATCAGAGGAATTCGGGTTTTTAAATTGCTGGCACGTGTCCACATCTGCCGGCCCCAACTAACTTTCTGAATTTCCACGCCCCAACCACTAATCCTCTGATTCCTCTCACGGCATATCATCAAATTATGGATCCAAAACAAGCACTTGTTAATGTCATTACGCATGAGAATCTAGATAAGCGCTTAAATTCCCCGTTGACAAAAATGCATTTGCTTCGTCCGTTTGTTTGTTTGTCTTGGTTTTTAAATTTTCACATGTAGCTAGAATGAATTGAGAGAGAAAAAATTCACAACCATGCATTTAGCTTTACCCCCACAAGGCTACAATTAAGTTTTTTTGGAAATATTGTTCATTTCCCATTCTAAATTGAAGAGCTCAATCCTATCAAATATGTATCATTAAAGAGAGAAACTGGTAAAAAAATTGAGAGGAAAAGAATGAAAAATGTGACTTCTAGTCAATTTTTGAAATTTAGAAAAGCTTGTAATTTTTAAATTTGCATCCATTTTCATTTAGTAAAAGGTTTTATATGTGTGGCCGTATGTATATATATATGAGAAAAAATTTTACGGGACAAAAAGTACTACAACACACGACATAATTTTATTAGACTATCTCATTTATAATTTTTTTGATATTTAAACTATATTATTTATTGGACTATTGAATAACTTTTTGTCGCATATACATCCACTTTAAATGACCTAATTATATTGAGATAAAAATGACTGAAATTTTGAAATAAGTGCTCAAACTTCTTATAGACATTGTTGGATAGAGAGATCTGAACTCCAAAATCTCAAATATATATCATAACTTTAAAATCACTCAGATTGACCATTTTTCCCATTTGAGTTCATGACCTTAATAAACAGGAAAATAAAAAAGAAAAGAAAAAAAAAGAAAAAAATGGTGAAAATAATCTCATTACTTAACACTATTAACCCTTCATATATTAGTGTGTGAAATTACAAACTTTTACCTCATATTATTACCCAAACTCGTGTATTTTATGAAGTAGATGTATCCAAGATCAGTCGAGCTATGGGAAAATAAACGATGAATGTTTTCTTTTTCTTTTTTTCTTTTATTGACTTAAATGGTTCTTTATATTTTTAACCTAGAAGTTTATTAAAATAAAAACTTAAAAATAATTTAGTCTTACACGCGCCAAAATTGTCAAACAAGAAACAGAGACAGTTGGTTGGCTATTCTATATCAAAAAGATCAGCAGAGCTATAGCTATGCCAACCATCACATTCTTGGGAGAATACAGAGTAGAGACAATACAAGTTAAAAATAGATTAAAAAAAAAGATTTACCCATATTTTCGTTTAATACATTATATAAAAATTTAAAATATCAAAACCAGTTTTTGGGGTTTGATTTGATTTCTTATATACATTTGCTTAGAAATGTATACTATTTTTTTTTTAATCTCTGCATGTTTTTAGCTGTTACAAAATGGGAAACTGTTTAATAAACTCATATACTGAAAATTCAGTGACAAGTTTAATTTTTAGTTAGTTTTTAAAAATTTTTAATTGGGAAAAGGCAAGCCCATTTACAGATACTGAATGAGTGGTTAGTCAGCGACTCAGTGTAACTACACTGGTTCAACTGTTTAAGGTTTCTCTGCAACCAAGGTCAAGTTCTTCTTGTACTTGCGTCGTCTTTTGATACTGGGAGTGTATTAGATATTTTTTTTTCACTTTTTATTTTTATTTTTCACTTTTACTTTTATTATTTTACTAAATTTTTGGTTCTATTAAATGCAGGTGAAAGTGAGTGACATACAATGAGAAGCATTATGACAATTTACAGAAGCAATTCAGCTTATTAGTTTCTTAGTGGTTCACTTTCTGGTTGGTTTCTACTTCCTTTTGCTCTTTTCTTAACTTCTTGAAGTTAAATGCTGTCTGAATTTGTACTTTCATATGGTTTGTGTTCTTACAGATGTTGATTTTTTTAGGGTTTATATATATATATATATATGGGTGTGTGTGTGTGCGCGTGTTTAAGTATGTATGTATATTTTTAATTTTATTTCTTTGAGTTCTCCTTTGAAAAGAGAATTAGATAACTGAAGATAAAATGGGGTGTTTCTAAGAAAAATTTCATTATATAGGTTGATTTTCTGGTATTACCAGATGTCTATCAAATGACTGACGGCAGGATTTTTTTTTTTTTTAAGGAATTTTAGTGTTCGGACCTTTTCATGTGTTTGGACTCAGTTATAACCAATATAATTACTGAATACCAGGGGGTGGGGAATTGGATTAGAAGTGTGGTGAATTTCAGAATTTGGAGATTGTAACTGATCCATATGCAGATGGAGATAGCTTGTACTGGTTGTTGTATGCTGTTAAGCTTTTGAGGGATTTAACGTTGTAAATTTCGATCATAAGAGAGGCTCTAGTATATATGAATTCAAAATGGAAAGTCATGAGCTGATCGGTTTTAAAATCAAGATAGAGGTTACGGTGAACTAGTAGTGATCACATCAATTGGCAGCAGAAAATCATTATTCCTGTTGGCATCAAGAAAGGTTAGAGGCTAGCCAGTTAATTTATAGCACAGCAAAAATTGGGAAGCTACTGCAAAATATCCATTTCGAAATGATTTGTGCTAAAAAGAAGATTGAGTGTGGCTGAGAATGCAGTGGAAGTTACGAAGAATATTAAGAAATGTTTTCAGGAATTATGTTTATATGTCTATTATTGGTCTTTTCCTTTTTTTTTTTTTTTTTTCTGCTTAATTGATGTAAGTTCCACAATTGCTGTTTGTTTTATAACCTGACTGACAACGGACTGCATTTTCTTGGTTATTTCTTTTACTTAGCTATTTTGATTTTTACAGTTGCTAATTCATAGATGGAATTAGGCGTCTAGGAAATGATTCTGGTATCGATGTGTTATTTCGTGTATGGGATAAGAGTTCAATAGCTTTTGTTGAGAAACTAATTCTAGTATTGTCTGAAGTGTACTTACGGCTAAAGGGGAATGTTGTCTGGATGATTTTTTGTTTCATTTTCTTCTCTGCATATTCTCTAAAACCTGACAACAGAGAAATTCTACTCGGTCTATTCTGTGATTTCTAGATTTTCTGTAGTGCCAAATGGGCAAAGGCTTTATTTCTTTATACTATTAAAGGATGCTGAAGACAAAGTATCTCTGTGTTGAATGGCCTGTATTTAAGTTAAAATCAAACTGTTTGCTTCTCTTCTGCTTTATACGAGTAATTAATAAACCCTAGCATATGATGCAGGTTTGAAGCAGTTAATTTTGAGCTGTGCAGCTGGCTTCGACAACCTACGGTGACAAACCAATTTTTGGTTGATCATCCATCTAAATTCAGTTCTGCTATTAACAATTCTGTAATTCTGTTCTGCTGCCTAAATAACTGGCTTCTCCCATGTGGAAAGATGATCAAAGTTCAAAGTTTAGCTTCTTCTTACTTTAGCATGTATTATACCACTGAAATGTGATCGGCATTTCATGCTTCAAGAATATGGAGATCAAAGAAGCAGAAAGAATTGTTGTAGCTAAACCAGTGCCTTCAAGACCTACTCGTTCCACTTTTGGGTCCTTCTCAGAGCTCCTTGAGGGTCCCATTAATGCCTCACCTCCTAATGTGTGCTCTGAAACTGCGGTTATGGCAATTAGACCAAAGACAGTGAGGTTTAAGCCATTGGTGAATTGTGCTCTGCCAAATCAGACTGAGCTATCAAGAACAGCAGTTTGTAACTCATCTGATGATGTTTCAAAATCCGATAACAAACCTACTGTTATATATAAACCCCTGGCAAGGCTTGTTTCAAGGACAACTGTTTCCCTCTTGGAAAATATGGTCAGTAGCTAAACTCCACATGCTTGTCAATTGGACGGACTTCCTATTTTTATTTCTTTCTTTCTTCCTGGATTAGTAAAAGCTGGTAATGGTTTTCTATTCTGATTCTACCATCTCTGTTTTTTCTACCCCAGAATATGAACTTGTGCTATATAATGTGTTGAAGAGATGAAGATGAATTTTGAAAATATATTTTTGTCTTCTCTGATGCTGAGGTATCAATATGACTTTTTTCTTGTTCTTTTACTTTATTCAGGGCAACTTTGATACTAGTCATCAACATACTCAGCAGTCAGTTGAGGCTCAACATCCTAGCCAGGATAAACAGAATTTTATATCCCAAATGAGCTCAAATAGTAACCAGAATTTGCCACCACTCAAGGAAAAAGATCAAACAATTGAATCCTTCAGGGAGGCATCTCAAAACCTGGAGGATCCAAAATATTTCCCACCCGTGGCTGGGGATCGACCTTCTTATGACGGATATAATTGGAGGAAATACGGGCAAAAGCAAGTCAAAGGAAGTGAGTACCCACGAAGTTATTACAAGTGCACACACCCCAATTGTCCTGTGAAAAAGAAGGTCGAAAGATCATTCGATGGCCAGATTGCAGAAATTGTCTACAAAGGTGAACACAACCACCCAAAGCCTCAACCTCCTAAAAGGAGCACATCAGCGACACAGGGGCTAGGATTAGGAGCAGATGGGACTGGTCAAGATACCAACAACACAGTATGGAATACTCATCTTAGTGAAATAAATGAAGGTTCAGATGGAAGAGTAGTGAATCAAAATGATTTAGGAGTGGTAGCAGATTCAACTTGTCAAGCGAAACCTCTGCCACCATTCATTCCCATTTCAACTGGAGCAAATAATACTGATGGTGGAACATCTGATAATTCCTGTGGCATTAGTGGGGAATTTGATGAAGGGAGGAAGGCGTTGGAGGGAGGATGAACAACCCAGAAAAAGGAGAAGGTAGGCAATTATGTTTTATAGAACCATAAATTAAGTTTATGGTCCTGTCCATGCTCTTTAGATTTGCAAAAGCTGTAAATATCTTCAAAAGGATGGATTTACCATATTATTGAAATGAGAAATTATTGCTTTTTACAAAATTAGGAGACGTTAGTTTTAAGCTCATTTCTGTCTTTTCTATTCTGAAGTTGCAGTCTCTGAAAATATCCTTGCCATGGATCTCTGATAGATCTTTGATTGTTTTCTTTTAATAACACACATTACCAATGTGATTGTTCATATAATTGAAGTTGAATAATAGGAAGTATTTACGATATTATTGAAATGATAAAATCATTGCTTTTTAGAGAAATAAGGGAAGTTTGTTTTAAGCTCATTTATGCCTTTTCTGTTCTGCAATTGCAGTCTGAAAATATCAATGCCCGGTAGAGCTTTTGTAGATTTTTTATTGTTTTCATTTTATTGCACACTTTACCAATGTGATTGTTCCTATCATTGAAGTTGATTGGTGTTATATATGTTGAATTGTTATTTTTATTTTATTTTATTTTTAGAAGAAGTGACCATCAATCTAATGAAACCGGCCTGTCGGAGGATAGCATACTAGAGCCACGTATTGTGGTGCAAAGTTCTACAGATTCTGAGATTCTTAGTGATGGCTTCCGATGGAGAAAATATGGGCAGAAGGTTGTGAAGGGAAATCCTTATCCCAGGTTGAGACTTGATAACAATTTGACGAGTAATATTACTTCTTGATATCCTCCTGTTCTAAATATAGTTAAGGTTTAATATGACCTTTTCTGATCCAGTTGCAGAATGTTTTTCAGCCGTTTCCACATTTGAGTGATCTTAATCTCTTAAAACTTCTCAACCTCATGAGTTGTAACTTAAGTAATATTACAAGGTTTTGATTGTTTTTGATACATGAATTTTTGAAGATATGTTCCTTGATACATGAATTTTTGAAGATATGTTTCTTTCTCATGGTTCCCCATCTCCTTTCCCTTTCTTAGTGCATTAGGATTGATTAATCTTCAATGGAATTGTAGATAAACATCATTTTAGTATTGTTTGAGACACAGAATTGGTATATTATATATATTTATATGTTTCCATATTTTTTATCATATTTTCCCTTATCTTGTTTTGATCTATCTTGCAGAAGTTACTATAGATGTACAAATCCTAAGTGCAAAGTGCTTAAGCACGTGGAACGAGCATCGGATGAACCAAGAGCTTTTATTACAACATATGAGGGAAAGCACAACCATGAGATGCCTTTAAGGAGCACAACTCCAGTGACATCTGTACAAGATTCATTGGCTCCAACTAGTACAGATAAGCTATGAATTCAACTGTGGAAGGAGATTGTTATCGAGCCAACATATTACCTGACAAATTATGTTGGAAGATTACAATGGCAACAGCGAACCTTTTGTGGAGCAATTCTGAAGTCTTCCTTCCTTGGTTGATCTAGTTCATTAGCGTTTAGTTATCCTGTAAGTTTCAGCTGTCATGAGCTATTGATAAAGGCAGTTCAATATGTAGGTAACTCAAAATATTAAACGGCTGATATTGTCGTCCTTTAATAAAAGATATATTCATCTTTTTTTTGCTTTCCACTTCATACAATAACTAGTCTTGCCTCATCTAAATATGTAAATGCTTCTTCCTATTTTCCGGAGGGGTCATAAATTTGCTGGCAGCTTTATAGTGGCTGATGCTTTAATAAACAGTATTTACTAGTTGCTGTGCCAGGAATTAATGTTAATTTCTTTCCCATTTTCCTCCTGCTGACCAAGCAATTTTGAAAATTACGCTGCATAATCTGTATCTCTTCATCATTCACTTGCATAAAATTCTTGTATGAATCATCATCATTGCCTTCAATCTAGTTCTATTAGTTTTTGAAGCCTGATGATGCCGTTTGTCAAGAATAATTCTACCAAAATTTGTATGTGATACACAACTCACAACACTTTGGCAGTTGACATTCGCGGATGTAATGCAGCCAATTGGCATTTGCCTGAATTGGAACAATCATGTTAGAGCTAATAGATACAGGCCCAACAACAGTACTAAAGACAAGTCTTAATAGACGTGTCGAACTTCAGAGCCTACAACAAAGATGAATAAATCTAATTATTTGGCTACAATCTGTACTGTTGCTGGTTAAAACCACGTGAGGTGCCTCATCACTTGCCCTTGTGCTGGTAAAATGTCAATACCATCCTACAACTCTCTTCTAGACATCTACTAATCATGTTTTGAAGTGACCATGTAAAGCAATGCGACAAGCCTCTTGTTGCATCTACTTTGAAGGCTTGTTGAGTGATTTCTAAAGGAATGGTGGTGGAAAGTTCAATGATTCTGTCATATTTGAAGAGGGCAGTTCTAGGAATTTCTTGTAGCTGGATTTGGAATTTGATTGTCAAACAGCCGATCCTTCTTTCTTGACTCTCTTTTCACTTTTCACTTTTCAGGACACCTTTATTCCATGTGATATGTATTTATTAGAAAAGCTAAAAAAGTATGCTGGTTCGCTACCTAAAAGTTTTAGTCTTTTTGGTGAGAAGCTAATATTAATATTTGAAGACAATAAATTGACTAAAGACAATAATAACGTGACAAATATAATTTTATTTGATGTAATTACCAATCTGTCTAGTAATATTATTTCGACATAAATAAACACGCAATATGATATTGTGGATCCCTCTATCTTATATTTAATATAAGATGTGTGCGAATACACGTAAATAATATGTAAGCTCCACACATATATTATTCATATATAAGGATATACATTACATATAATATAGCAATTACCTGATATTGTTCCACTGATGTGATATTTTGGATGTATCGAAAGGATTTTTTGGCTTTTATACACGTGGATGTGGAATCTTTGTGGTTACTTAAACAATTAAAACAAAAAGAAAAGGACTAGTATTGGAGACCATTTTCTTTATGAATATTATAAGAAGGCAAATGCTAGAAATAAAGTTATCAATGTTGCTTTCAAGTGCACTAGTTAAATGCCAAATGTCGTTTCATGGATGATCTTCTACATCTCTCGATTTGTCGCCCCTTGATTTGACCTCTTGCGTTATTTTTATCCGCATCATCAACACGTAGAATTTGGGAGAATCTTGACCCAGTCTTATTAATAACTTATTTGATTAAGACAAATGTTTGGAAAAAAAATTCTCGAGAATTTGATTGAGAAAATTTTAAACTATTTTATTCCATTGATTATTAGAGAAAAAATAAACAAATTAATTTTAACATTGTCCATCCTCTTATTCCAAATTAATGATAAAAAATATATTTTTTGTTAATAAATTGTCGCTTCAACAATATATGTACGTATAAGTTTTTTTTGAATGGATTAAGCATTAAGTTACTGTATTATATAAATATTTATAACTACTATGACAATAAATTATTATACTGATATTTATAATCAGATATATAATTGAGATTTACATTATTATATTTTTAATTATATAAATATAAAATAATCCTCACGCCGAGAAAAATAGGGATATACCTACTCTTTCGCGTTTTATGATGAAAAAATTTTATAAATAATTTTCATGATTATGTTTAAAAAAAAAATTACAAATAATTTTTACACAATTATATTTAATTAAGAAAAATTAAGTCCATATAAACTCGAATCATTATTTTCATAATCATGTTTAACTTAAATAATGATTCACTACTAGACTAGAGCCTAAATGACTATCTACGTACAAGGTTCAAGTTCCCATGGCTATACTAAGACAATTGGACCAAAATGGCGGGCTATTTTGGAATCCTCGGGTGAGCTGTTTCTGTTTGAGATGACAAATATTTACCAAGAGGGGAATACTACAGTACGCAATGATACACACCATGAGATGCAGCATGTTTCACGCATGTTTCAGTCAAACACAATCAATCACATGGGCTCCACCTTTTCACACTTACCTTTTCACACTTACCTAATCGGTGACATAAACTCATCGGAACCGTCCAGCTGGATTTGTTGGCTAACAGAAACCGAAGGGCAGAACAGAATATTAATGATATCCCCACCTGGCAGCCTGACAGCAAATGGCGGCAAGGGATAATATCGTCAGGATCCCTAGTTTTTATTAATTTCAAATGAACTTACAAATTTATCACTATCCTCCACGACGTCACCTGGCTAACAATAGTGAACTACTCAAATTAAGTAAAAATTTGATAAACAATTAGTATAAATTAGTTTATTTAACAATAATTTCTAAGAAAACCAAATTTTTTTTTCAATTTATTCATATCTAATTGTCTTATTAAAGAATATTTCAAATGGAATAAAATGTCATAAATTAATTTTCAAATGCTATGAATCAAAAGAAAATGCATTAGAGTTTTTTTCTTTTCCCCCTCTACAGTAAACCTCAATAAAGTTCAAGGTATCGAAGTAAAAAAAAAAAAAATCAAGCTAAAGGGATATTGAAAAGGGATTTTGGAATTGGTGGTGGTGGAAGAAGGGAGACACATCTTTAAAAAAAAACAAACAAATAGTAGCTAATATTTAATTTGTGGTAATTTGTGGTTTAAGAAGCCACTTATATATTTGGAAAGAAATTTGCTAATATTTCCAAGAGAATGATCTCACAAATCAAAGAGTGGCAAAGAAGGCCAGCATTAGACATGGCATCAACTGCTCTGATTTTTCTTATCTTTTCTTTTCTTTTTTCTATGAAAGCGTAAATGAAGTGAAATTAAGTTTCAATCAATTGAAGTTAGTAATTGAGCCAAAGATTTTGGAGGAGTTGAGAAGGATTCTAGATCGAATTATTGAGTAAAATACTGACAATTGAATAATCATTTTCCAACCATAACTTCTACCACCCTTTTCTAAATTTCAGCAATTTTCCATAATAAGTTGTTTGAAAGCCATAATTTCATCTAAAACAATCCTAAAGCAAGCCACCATAGGCATCTAAAACAATCCTAAGGCAAGACTCCATAGCCTATCGGGCAGGCATTTGGTTCAATTCCATTCGAACCAAACTGTATAATGGTGGCAGTTCAGTTCAGATCGGTTTGGGCAACAAAAACTAAATAGTTCAAAAGTTTTTGAACCAATTGATTCTTGTTAGGTTCGGTTTAAAACCAAATTGAACCACCAAACCAAATGGTTCACAAAAAAAAAAAAAAAATTTATGAAAAAATAAAATAAAAGTTTTAGTCAAAACTAGATCAACAAAAACTAAAAAAAAAAAAAAAAGAATCTTTGACTCTTAACATGGTTGAAGCATTGATATTAACACAAAATTAGTGGTAGTCTCCTCTTTTCTTGGAAATGACAACAAACTTTAATCAACTAGTTCAATAAAATGAATTTATGGATTAACTTTCAAAATGTATATTTTGTAAAATTTAAATTTGAGTTTATTTTAAGTAATTGGATAACTTTGATTTGTTTAACTTTCATTCATATGGTTCTAAATGAAGAATATTTAGTTAATAAAATTGATACTTTTATTTGTTAGTTAATGAATGTAATCATCAATGTGATATTATATATTGTGATTATCAATGTGATATTATATATACACTATTTTATTTTGTTTATTTGTTGGGTGCGTGGCTAATGGCTCATTTAGAGAGATAATGAAGGTATTGTGGGTGCGGAAGTTGAAAGATTAAGAAGTGGTGATTAACATAATGCTCAGTGGCAATGGAATTTTGAAGTGAAATTTCTTTTTTAATTTGTTGTGGATTTTTAAATTATTATTAGACTTTACTATAGAAGCAAACTAAACTAAATTGAATTATTTTAGTTTAGTTTGGTTTGATTCTAGCATTTAGTTTGTATTTAGTTTACAAAATTATGAACCAATCGATTCTAATTTGGTTCAATTAATCGATTGGTTGGATTTTGAACCTGAACCAAATCAAACCAAAAAGTGTCCACCCGATGGTGCATGGCTGTCTAGCCAGACATAAGTGCATCATATTTAAGATCAAACCATAAGCGCTACCCTACATCGTCATGGTGGCTTAAGATTCAATGTTATAACAGGCATTTGACTATTTGAATAGGGCGACGGGGTGGGGGCCCTACTTTACATAAACGGACAAACAATGGCCTCATTTAAGAAAATATACGGAATTATGGACCCAAATCCAAATGTCATTGCCCACTGTTGTTGACAGGCAGGTATGATGCTTTTATCCGCAAGAACGACACCGTTACAAAGATGGTCCAAAGAAAGAGACGTTTGTGCCAATCACGAATTGCTAAGACTGGAGAGTGAAAGAAATATTGAATCAAAAAGTAAACGGCATACATAAATGGACATAAAACGAAGACGAAATATGTGCAAGCTAGCAAGACGAAGCTTGTTGGACTTGGCCTGCTCCTGCTCTTTCCATTGCACCTTCTCCATCAGTTGAGTCTTTAAAATTTCTGCTTTTAGTCTTTCTAGTAACTCTTCATTTTCTTTCTCCTTCTCTCTTATAGTTTTAATGTGCTAATACAGTATAGTACACTACTGCTGCAGGTATCTTTAGAAACTCAAGAAGAAAATAAATAGAACATGAATTGGTTTCCATGCTCTGGTGATTCATTCAGAAAGGCCAAGAACAAGAAGAAAATGAAGATGCAACAGAAGACTCTTGATCGGATCAATTCCATTCCAGGTAAGTATAAAACAAATTTGTATGGTTCATGAACATTTGTATAAAGAATGAAAAGAGCTTCAGACAGAGTGACCTTTTTCGTATATATAGGCCTTGATTGAGTATCCATGTTGGTTTCTTTATGATTATGCTTGAATTTTTTTCTTTCTTTGGGTAGTTTTGATTATATATTCATCTGGGTTTGTTGTGGATTGATCACAAATTGACAATTCGGATGTGTTATGAGTCATGCATGGCAAAAGGTGATTTTTTTTTTGAATATATAATCGCCTGATTTGTCAATTATTCATTTGTTAATTCCTAGCTAATAAAATTCATGTTAATTTTATCTTAGGATATATGGTGAACTGTGAACTTACATAGCAAGAATCCTACACGGCTTAGATTTTAATTACTGCTTATCTTATATGTGTTGTATAGGGCTTGAATTATGAAGGTGTATCATTTTTTGAATTTATGATGCCTGATTTCCAGTAAGATTCAATCAAATACTGCTACAGAAATGTTGATTGCTTATTTTGCTAAAGTTCAACTCTCAACCGCTTCTTTATGTTTGTCTTTTACATTCCTTTGTTTGTCTGTTAGTTGATGATTCTAGTATTGTTTCCATTCGTTGTTAAGTCTTTTTTCTCTGAAATGTGTTTCAGATAAATTAAAGATGAATTCCTCCTTGCGGGTCAAGGAGGCATCTGAAGATGGAGCCTCGACCAGATTAGCTCAGACACCCCAACTTTCTGAGTTGTGGCTGCGACAAAAAAGCAGAATTTCAGATCAGAATTTCTTTTAGGCGAGGAGGTTTTTGGTAGAGTGTATAAAGGTTATTTAGAAAGTACATCAGGTTAGTCGACTCTTAAATATCGTATCTCACTATAAAGGCAATTAGAGCATGGATTAAATGAGCTTCAGATGTTATACTTTTCATGTGATCTGGATCTTTTGGGGTTTCATCATAGAATTATGATGCAAGTTATTCTGTGTTTGTTGTAGGTTGTAGCTATCAAACAACTTGATCGCAATAAGGGGTGCAGGGCAACCGAAATTTCTTGTTGAAGTATTGATGTTAAGTCTCACTTCACCACTAACCTGGTTAATCTAATCGGCCTTATTGTGTTGATGGCGATCAAAGGCTTTTGGTTTACTTAATATATGCCTTCCGAGATCTGTGGAAGAATTACCATTTACATGGTATAAAAATTTTAGCTTTACCTCCGGATGTTTATTTGTTCAATGTATTATCTTATTTGCTCTGACTTGATGTCAGGTCTCTTTGTCGTTTGCAGACCTCTCTCCTGGCAAGAAACCACTTGATTGGAATACAAGAATGAAAATAGCAGCTGGGGCAGCAAGGATAGGTAGAGAAGAAGCAGAATATTAACTAGTACATGACAAAGCTAAACCTGACAGTTATACGAGATTTAAAATGCTCAAACATTTTGCTTGACAGAGGTTATCATCCCAAACTATCTGATTTTGGCTTGGCCAAACTTGGTCTGTTGGTGATAACACCCATGTATCTACAAGGGTTATGGAACTTATGGATGCAATGTCCCAGAGTATGCAAGACAGGCCAACTGACTTTAAATCAGATGTGTATAGCTTTGGGGTTGTTCTTCAAATCCTTTCGAGCAGGAAAAGCAGTTGACACTTCAAAGCTGCAGCAGAGCAGAGTCTGGTTGCATGGGTAAGCAGCAGAAATAAGCACCTGTTGACTCGGAACTAAGAAGATATTTTGAAAAAGAGTACTGAGTTTATATAACTTATGCAAATGTTGTTTAATCTTGACTTCATGGCAGGCAAGACCACTACAAGACCGAACAAGACACTCACTCATTGCTGATCAGGCTTCAGGTCAATGAGGGCTTCTATCAAGCTCTTGCTGTTGCGACAATGTGTGTCCATAAACAACTTCAGTATCACGACGGTCATTGCTTTGATGTGGTCACTGCCTTGGCTTCTGCTTCTCAAAAGTATGAATCTGGCGCAGAAGAAGGTCCAAAGCTGCCTGGACCCTGGTACTCCTACTAGGCGAAGAGGGACAAAGAAAGGAAGCTCGCGGTGGTCGTGGATCTGAAAGCCCGAACCAGAAAACTAAAATAGAGTACAGTGTTTGCCCAAGTTGCTTGCTTCTGGTACGGATCAGGCTTCTCCATGCAAGCCAGCCATAAGAAACTGCTTAGTGAAGATCGGAAAAATGCTCTGATGCCAACATTACGATTGTGGTCTTCTTGGCGAGCGTAAATGTAAGAAAGTATGGCCCGGTTGGAGTAATTAATAGAGAATATTCTGCCTCATTTCATAATGTCCATGTAACCCCAACTTGATGTATTCAATTAGATAGATCCTTTGGTGGTTTTACTTGATTCCATAAATCCTACATTTTGATTATTCTCAATTGTTACAAACTTGTTATGAAATTGGTCCTGTATGATTTTCCATGCTTAAAACATGATAACCTCCCCTGTAAATTGCTTCCAATGATTGAAATAAAAGTAGATATTGCAGTATAAATAATGTCTGTAACTGAAGTATGCCTTCAATTAATTACGTATTGGCTTATATTTTCTGTTTCACCTGGTATGAAGCGTTTCTGTGATTGAAAAAGAATTACATTATTTTAGAGGCGCCTAGGTGCTGCAGGTAGAAAAGCAGAATCGGATTAGCCTTAGCAATACGTAACTTCTA
>JAUJEN010000438.1:0-104133 GCA_030448925.1 Citrus cavaleriei
TCTTTCTTCATCTGGAATTTCCCGATGCTTATTCACATGAAGAGATGTAATGAGGCTTTTTATCCCTTAAATCAAATGAGAGTTCTATCATTAAAATTCTAAATAGATTAGATAATAATAGAACTAATATTTTTAAGCAAAAAAAGACTCAAGATGATAATTTAATTATTTGGAAAAAACATGATGATTGTAGAAGCCTTGATGACTTTCGCCTAATCTCATTAAATAAATCACGTGTTCTTGTGTTTGTAAAAATTGCAATGTATTAATATGTAATCATGCTAATTAACATTTTCTCTATGTTTATCAGTGGCTAAAAGAAATGGCATCTTCAAAGAATATTTTGGTTGAATCAAAGGAGAAATTACAGCAGTAATTTTAGAATCGAAGGTTCAATATCTTCTGAGGATCAAAGAGACTTCGAGACTTCTCTAAACACCATAATTGAGCCTAAAGAGCTCGAGAATGGCCCTACCGAATAATACAATAAAGATCTTGAGGCTTATCTATCTATATAAAGGAAGAACAAGAAGAATACATTACAATCGTTGAGTTGTATGCAAAATGACCTATGTGTGAGTTCAAGAGTACCACTGCTCATGAAATGGTTATCTTTGAAAGAAAAAAGTTGTGGTACTTAACAATCAAACTAAAAGGGCTCAATATCAAATTCTGACTCTCTTCTAAAAGCACCCGTAAAAGACTATATATAAAGATTAAAGGAAATATCAACCTGAGAGTTTGAGTCGAAAATGTTGAGGCGCATTACCCATATGCAATAAATAAGCAATCATACGACCTTCGAAATCGAGAACATATGAGAATTAATAAACCTATAATGAAGATAAAGATTAAATGTTTGATATCAACGCTATTTAGAATTAAAAATGATTACCTAGAGGTCAAAATCTTTAATCAACTTCATATGGTTAATGCTATGGGTAAAGCTTCGCTTTTAAGGAAAAGAGTAATAATACTTTTCCAAAAGGAAAAGAAACTATGCTACCAGAGAAGCCAATATTAGAAAGTATATAAGAGGAAAGTTATTTTATCAAGAAAGATAGACTAAAATAAATTATTATACTAGCCAAATATCGCCATTTCGTCATGAAATACACCTTGCTGTAAGGTACAATTCATCTCCACATTTTAGTCAGACGTGATATGTTCTTTTCAACCCAATCTCATCCTTTCAGGAATCTAGGACTTATGGGCAATAAACCATAGCTAGGAGATCGAGACATTTATGGAGTATCGCTGAATTAGTCAAGGAACAAAATGGATATACTTGGAAACTCAAGGGTTAGTTAAAGAATTCGCTTGGTGTTTAGAGTTGTACGCGGTTAAATACTTTATATCCACGATGTTTTTTATACCGACATCCAATGAAACTTAGTCTCTCTGCCATCGCCTTCTTAGATGAGATACCACCATAATTTTATATGTTAGTTTTAAAATTCGTTTTAATTCAACTCTAGTTCCTATTGATTATTTATTGGATACCAATTATTACGTATTTAAATAATAGTCGTTGACAAACGTATCTTCCAATGTGAATCTCTAATCCTATCGAGTAAACCACAAGATGATTCATTCACAGACAACCTGATTTGTAAAAGTAATCATACACCCATCCCACGTTGTTTTGAGATTGAGGGCAGGTATTTATGATTATCACACAATTGCGGTTTAACCAAGAACCTATAACGGCATCATCACATCAATGTACCAGCACCATTAATCAAAGTAATGTATGAAGAAATGTACTATGAGGATCAAACCACATCGATCGACCGTAAGGCCACTAGAACAAAATGGTTTTTACGTTTTAAACAAAAAGACTGACGACACAATCAAAAGATACAAGCAACGCTTTTGGTAACAAAAAGGATATATCCAACAAATGGTATAAACCATTACTTAAACTTTTCTCCGAAGGTTTACCTCTATAAGATTAATTTAGCCACCCATTGCACAATATATATATCTTGAATTACATCAAATGGATGTTAAAATATCATTTCTCAATGAGAGCCGGAGGAAGAAATTTGGTACGTACAGAAGCTCACAGAAAGCTCAAAGGTCTATAGGCTAAAACGATTCTTTAGAAAAAAAATAAAGAGACTTGTGGGTTTCAAGGAATTAATGACTTATGGATTTTGAAGGACCGAAGAAGACCATTATATTTACAAGAAATGTTTAAAGATAACTTTGTTATCTCATTACATGGACGAAGTACAGTCGTTAGCCGGAAATAATATAGAGTTTGTTCAAATTACTGGCATGAACACTAGTTATTAAATCAAATGAAAGATAGTGAAGCATCTTATATCTTTGGAACTTGGGCAATCTATAAAGATTGTTCGAGAAAACTTCTAGCTTTAATACAAGAGTCTTAGTTATTAGAAGAATTTGAAAAATTCAAAATGGATAAATGTAAGGCCCATGGATACCCTATCTCCAAAGGACAAACTGTGAGTCTGAAATATGTCTAAAGACTAAAAAAACCATAGTGAAATGGCATTGGTTTAGTACTTAAAGTATGAGTCATACGCTTATGATGACAAGGCCATATATTTGCTATGCTGGGTTATACAGAGATACCAATCAAATCTTCGATGCAAAACATTGGGGAATGTTGTCAAAGGATTTTAACATACTTGAAAGCCATTGCCTATTCTGGTTTGTTATCAAAGAGGTGATTATGTTAATTGGATACATATATATCAATTGGTGCAATTCACATGAGCGAATCAACCTCAAGATAAATATTCTACTTAGCCAATGATACGATTCATCGAGAAAAGAAACATGTATGCCTATCGACTATGGGCTAATATGGTATGTTCAATCACGATAGAGTCATTCGCCTTAGGCATTTAGATGATCTCTTTAGATCAAGTATATGCCCCCTTGCCAAGGACTATATATTGTGATAGCTACAAAATCCATGTCCTTTATTAAGATGCAAATTATCATAAAGTGTCTAAATATATGTAGACCAAGTACAACTTTTACGAGAGATATCAGGCAAAACAAGTATTAATACAACACATATCTAATATTACTTCATGGTTGGGCAGACCTATTTTACTAAAGCCATGAAATAAAATGTTTATCTCGCACTTATAAAATCAAGAAGATTACGTAAATTATAAACCAGACGGTATTTTATCTATTAGTTTACGATAATTTTTAGTAAATTTTTTATCCATTTCTAGTGATGTTAGCATGACTACACACACGTATAATTATTAAAGATATAAGCTTTTGTGTTTGACCGACTTTCTCTTATATGTTGGTCACCCCGCTTAGCAAGAAAAGCAAGTCGATGAAAGACAAGATTGAAGAAAGTATTAGTACATTCTTACAGCCGTCTATATCTGAAAACATCGCTTGACTAGGTCAAGATGAAACCTTATTATGCCAAATACATTTCATTTGGTAAGTCTTATTAAGGCAGCTTATTGAGCACTGAATTAGGCGCTTTGAATATCGTAAACAGAGGAATCGTTGATTTATGCTCTACACCAAGAGAATTCATTGTAACGCGTGATTCATACCATGTGTGCTTGTAGCCAGAACCAAAAAAGAAATGAGGAACTAATCCTCGCCTTATTGTGCAAATTCCTTCGAGGCATAAGAGACCTCTAACATTTATCCTTAGTCACATTGACTATATCTTGAAAGGAAGATTTGGGTGTTGGCTATTACTTTAGCATGTTTTTTCATGATTACATGTTACGCGGTCTATAAAACATGACAAAAAAAGCAAATACCAAATTGAACTAAAAGATATAAGTATAGAAAGATGTATTCTCCTTACATTTGTGTTGCATAAATTTTATCAGATTTAGAAAAGTAGTGCACGAATTTACTGCTTGTATAGATTTGTGGTGATTTAATTACGGCATAGTTAATTTTCTAAGCGTGTACGTGAGTCGATTGTAAGTGATTTTAAATTTTATAATAAAATGGCAAAACGAATCAAGCATTAAATACTGAGTCCCTCGGATTCACACTCAATATTTTTTTTAGTTCCAATGAATTCATGAGAGGATATTTTCACCCTCAATCCTCCCAATAAATATAAAATTGCGGTATCAAGCCAAAGACATAATTTCCATAATCCTTTCTCGAATGAATGTGGCAAGACCATCCACAAAATACCTTAGATGCACTGACAACATTGAGTCAAGACGACCCACAAAAGACTAGAGGGGAATTTCTCTCTAATAAATATGGTGCTAAGTGCTCATTGTACCATATAGTAACGATCCTTCATTAGAGTCCATATCCCATGCAAAATCTAGACATGATACATTGTTTGTCGACAATGAGTCAAAACAACCACATAAATCAAAGAGAAAAAGAAAATAAACTTACCTAATTAAGTTCACGGATGACGTTGAGGCTTCACCTTCAACCCAAGTTTTCTGAAACTAAATTAGCCACCATAATTGAACTCGGGTAAACATGATAATTTTATTAAAATAATGAGAAAATACAAAGATGAAAGAGAATTACGTAAAATGGATCTCAAACATGGATTCAAATCTCCAAATTGGGGGAGCCCTCTATTTATAGATATAATGAGTAAATCATGGTCACCAGATGAAAACAATTCAGACGCTAAGGATTGCACCACGAGGCAAGTTTTAATTGGCTGGAACACATCATCAATTAACACCATATTAGCATTTCGATCCAATAAGATGTTGCCACATCATCTACATCGCTATATCAAGATGTCGCCCAATAGCATCCTATCATATCATCGGTCAACGCTACATTATCAGTCAATTTCACATAATCAGTCAATGCCACATCATTGGTCCAATAGGATGCTGCCACGCCATTAGTTAATGTCATGGCATTGTACCTTTAATCTGAATAAGGCTACATTAATAACATCGATTCGTGAAAAGATCAATACTCATTTATGCTCATCCTAAGGTTTTTGACCGTTCTGAGTTAAAAATTGCCATCTATTTTGCTATCCGACTTCTCATTAGTCGTGAAATAACCAAAATATTTCTAAAATACATAAAATACTTAAATTATGATAAAACACACACAATAAAAGCTAGAGGATTTAAACATCGAAAAGTGAAAATGTTAAGGAGACTTTGGAGTATAAAATGACAATTTTACCTCAAAGATAAATATGCATTCTCCAAGACTCAACAATTTGACTTATGCATTCACCGATCGACTAGTTATATAATCCACTTAGACTTAATACAATAATGAATACATAGAGTGCACAATATCAAATATAATTTTTTTGTAGAGATTAAATACGATTGCCGATGTAATTCAAATAAACTTGCTTCCCGAATTAAGTGGATTTTCCAACTCCATGATTGTCCTCCCACCATCGCAAGAATATAAGCTCGTATGATATATTTACGAAGGTTCCTTGAAGTCATTTCTTATTAGTCTCGGCGTCTTCGTGAAAGTTCTCGACAATCCATTCTTGGAAAATTGGAGAATCTATTCTTTATTCCCAGTAGATTCGTGATGATTCATTTTCGCATCAACCAACAAGGTATGACTTTTGCTGATAAAATAAAATTACATGATTCATTTAAAAAAATCAACAATCTCAAATGTATTTAATCACATAATAACCATATTCAAAGATGTTAGGTTGTTTTGAATAATATAAAATAAAAATTAGTTTCAAATAAACTAATGAAAAGTAACAATGAATGTTATTTGTTTGTTTCATAATACTCTCGATAGAGACCAATTGCAATCCGCTTTCTTCTCGTTAAACTTCACTTGATGCATTATTATCCCATTACAAGTAATATATGACAGATGTCAATAAATTAATCCACAAAATTAAAAAAAAAATAATAATAAGTAAACTAATCGAATTTTCTCATTCACCATCTGCCTAAGCTCATCATCAGGATTATCACCGAATGGATTGACATAATATATTTTAAGGCTCACCATATCAACTACTTATAGTACCCAATGGCCACTAAACAAACAATTAAAAAAGCAACAAATAGATTATAAGATAAATTTAAATCATTCATGTAAACAAAGAATATTAATAGAAAATAAATAAAATATATCCCAAGTTATATGATAATAAAATGATATGGGTCATCTATATCTTGTCCAATAGGTTTGAAATATAGGAACACCTATTTCGACAGCTTGCTTGAGTTGAGTGCAACTTGGCTATATATCCAAATTGAATTATAATGACATTCCCACCATTATCCCTCTCCTCATACAAGTGTCTATAGGAAAAAAAAAACTTACATTTGGATAAAAGATAAATTAATACAACTCTAAAATCAGAAAATATAATAAAAACAAAACCATGCTTTTTTTTTACTCGATCCATATCTTAATGACAGAGTTTGAGATCCGTAACTTTGTCCAATCTACTCTAATAGATACCAAAAGTTTTCAAATCATATGGAACGTAAGATCGTGGTTGAGAAAAATCTTTTTTTAATTTCTATAAAACTTTTAGACCGGATCTCATACAATACATAGGCAATCATAATCTAGAAAATCATACTTTGACAATTCGATTTTTCTTTTTCACTGAATTAATATAGGCTCCCAGATCACAATTCGTACCACCACTCTTGTTAGATCACGATATGTCACTACCGATCTTGTTAGATCACGATCCGTCACCAATGATCTTCTAGGTTTCTCACTGTTCAATTCAGATTGACGCAGTAAGTCACTTTTATCACTACTAAAAGCAACTAGTAAGAGAAAATATTTCTCTCAATATTTTAGACAAAAAAAATTTTTCATCCGATCAGATAATCGTGCCCTATTTTCTTTAAGAGAAAATAAGCCCTTTTATATCTTTATTTGGTGGAAACCCTAGAATCCATATTTATTTATTTATTTTTGTTCTATTAAATCACATTTGATTTAAATTAAAAAATAATTAAACCAAAAAGTAAGCATTTGTTCTTGTGTTATAGACCACCTTATAAAATAACATACGCTTCCTTACACACAAAGATATTAAATTAGCCTCCATCTAAATAATATATTTGGCTTTTAGCCCAAATAATTATTCTCTTGCTTATTAATTCAAGAATAGCCAATTAAATGAAATAACCCGATGATCATATGGACATACACAAGAATAATTAGGCTCGTAATTAAACCAGCCAATTATTTAATTCCAAATCTACTCCACTAAAAGATTGAATTGACTCCATAACTCAGTATGCTATCTAGATAGTGTTTTTAATAATAATTCACTCATGCCACATCGATTTCTTTTTATCGATAATCCTTTGTACCACATCGTTAATTAAATCGATATCTCAACCGTCCCAATCAATTTAATTACATCTTGTTTCGATACTACTGCTTTTCTAATGATCATTTTCAACATACTAAATACGCTGACGACTCTACCTGCCAGAATTTTATGATCAAGTGCCGAAAATCCATCAAGAGATGTGTTGTACAAATTCTATATTGTTAATCTATAACTCCAATACTCAAAATTGCTACCACCAAGATACCTGGTAATCTTGACTACAAGTGTGTGTCGTGCCCATTGGTAACTCAAATGGAATAACAATTACAATCATGAAATCATAACTAACTCAAATTTAAGATTACAGTAAAATCAATGCCTATGAGATTTAATAAGTCTGACATTTATTACAAAATTAATTAAATTTCATATGTGATCATGTTCAATGTAGTCGTACTACATCAATAAATCAATACATGATTAAGACAAATCATTCAATGAATTTATTACAGTCTATACCTAAATAAAGTGTCCAACTTTATTTATCAACTGCAAACTTAATTTATTTAATCACAAGATAACTTGTATTTATGTTTTCTAAGAATCCACATGGTGATCACATAAATACATATAATATTATTAAATGGACTTTACTCAAAATATTAATGCAATTAAGATACTTGAATAAAATACCTTATTTATTTTATTAATAAGAAAATTTGTTTATTACAATTAAATAAACACATATGCTTTTAAAGAGCATATTTTCCCAACAATCTCCCACTAGCTCTCAAAGCATATTTGGCATCTCACGCATGCCCATGGATTCTAAGTGCAAGTTAAAAGGTTTCCCAGGTATGGCCTTAGTAAAGGGATCTACCAAGTTTTGTTGTAACGCAATCTGACTAACCTACACATGACCTCTATGCACTATATCCCTTATAAGATGATACTTCCTCTCAATATGTTTTTGTTTCTTGTGGTTCCTTGGATTTTAGATTGAGCTACTGCACCACTATTACCACAAAATAGTTTAATGGGCAATTATAGTGTACCACTTTTAAGATCTTAGAGAACTCATGGAGCCACATGTTCTTTTTGCCTTCGATGCGACATATTCAAATTTCTCAACAGGAGTCTGTGATATAAGATTGTTTCACACTCCTCCAACTAATAGCTCCACTTCCTAATGTAAACACATAACCGAAAGTTGATTTTCTGGAATTCTTATTTGACATAAAGTCAGAATCAGTATAACCCACTGGAATGAGCTGATCACCAAAATACACAAGCATATAATTTTTAGTTCTTTTCAGATACTTCATTATATACTTGATTGCAGTTCAGTGTTCAGGTCCAGGATTAGATTGATATCTACTAACCATCCCTACCGCAAAACAGACATAGACCGCTTGACAAGGCTAAAGTTTTATTCTTCCAGTCTCGTAGTAACTTGATACCAAGAATATAACTTGCCTCTCCCAGGTATTTTATATCAAATTATTTTGCTAACCAACTCTTTATTGTAGTCAATACTCCTATATCGTTTCCAACTAGGAGAATATTGTCTACATAAAGAACTAGGAATGCTACAGATTTTCTGTGAATTTTCTTGTACACACATGGTTCATCAATGTTTTGAATGAATCCAAATGATTTAATCACTTGATCAAATTTGATGTTCCATGACCGGGATGATTGCTTCAATCCATAAATGGATCTCTACAATTTACATACCATGTGTTCTTGACCTTTTTATATGAATCCATCTAGTTACTGCATGTAGATGTCTTCTTCAAGATACTCGTTAAGAAAGGCAGTCTTGACATTCATTTGCCAAATTTCAATCTAAAGACCGCAAAGAATGGAGAGCAAAATCCTGATGGATTTAAGCATAGCAACCGGAGAAAAAATTTCCTCATAATTGATTCCCTCTTTCTGAGTAAACCCTTTGGCTATTAATCTTGCTTTAAATGTTTTCACCCTTCCGTCAACTCCTCTTTTTCTCTTGTAGATCCACTTGCACCCTATAAGTTTTACCCCATTTGGTGCCTCGACAAGTTCCCAGACTTTATTGGAATACATAGATTACATTCCTTGATTCATGACCTTTTTCCAAAATTCAACATCTCTATCTATTAGAGCTTCGTTATAGCTAGTGGGATCTTGTGCATGTTCATCTAAGATATTTGTATAGGTTTCTCCCAATAACATGTATATCGCAGATAAACTAGTTACCCTCCCACTACAATGAGATTCTAAATGTGATGGTTGTTCAGGGATAATCTTGTGTTGATCAGCTGGTTGATGATGTTCTTCTTGTTCTATAACAGGAGTTGAAAGCTGAGCATCAACCTGATCACCTAACAGTTCTTCAAGTGTTACCTTACTCTTAAGTTTGAAGTTTTTCATATAGTCTTCCTCGAGGGAAGTGAAATGTGTGCTCACGATCACTTTCCTATCTTGAGAACTATAAAATAAATCTCCCCTTGTTCTTTTGGGATACCCCACAAACATATAAACCTCATATCGTGAATCCATTTTGTCTGCCTTTGGTTTCAGCACATGTGCTGGTGATCCCCAAATACGAACATGTCATAAACTTGGTTTGCGACTTGACCATAATTCTATTGGGGCTTTAGACACTGACTTAGATGGAACTAAGTTCAAGAGGTAAACTGTAGTTTCCAATGCTAGTCCCCAAAAAGAGATTGGTAATGATGAATAACTAAGCATAGATCTCACCATATCCAAAAGAGTTCTATTTCTCCTTTCAGCTACCCCATTTTGTTGTGGTGTCCTTGGGCAGTTAACTGAGATATAATCCCATTTTCAACTAGATACTCTTTGAAATCTTCTGAGAGAAATTCACCACCTCGATCAGATCGAAGTTTCTTTATGTTCTTATCTAATTGTTTATCTGTCTCAGCTCTATACTCTTTGAATTTCTCAAGAGCTTCAAACTTATGTCGCATCAGATAAACATAACCGTATCTCGAGTAATCATCAGTGAAAGTGATGAAATACTTATAACCTCCTCGAACTTGTACATTGATTGGTCCACATACATCTGTATGTACCAATTCGATTGGTACTGTTGCACACACTCCTTTGGCCAAGAATGGCCTTTTAGTCATTTTCCCTTCTAAACAGGATTCATAGAGTGGCAATGATTCATTTTCTAATGGACCTAAGAGCCCATCTTTGATCATTCTTTGTATCTTATTTTGGTTTATATGACCCAAGCGTAAATGCTAGAGGTAACATTGGTTGGAAGAAATATTTCTTTTCTTAGATAAATGTGTATGCTCATCATTATTGATCACTGTGTCATGCATAGAATGGATCATCGGACTTAAATGATATAAATTATCTTCCAATGTACCAGAATAAATAAGTCTCTTATTATAAAAAAAAAAATAGAAACAGGGGATCCAAAATTTACAGTGTACCCTTACTTTCACAAACAAGCTACTGAAATTAAATTCCTCTTAATGTCTGGAACATAAAGACAATTATTCAAAACTAAAGTCTCATTATTAAAAGATAATAAAACAAATCTTCACTGCTGACATGAATTGTCCTGTCCCTTACTGCAACTTGACACTTCCTTTACTTAGTTTCCTGGTTTTCTAAAACCAATAAAGTGAATTACAAATATGATTAATTGCTCCTGAATCCAACACCCAAGTGTCAATAGGATTCTGAACTAAACAGACCTCAATTACAAAAAGATTTCCCATAACTAATTTTACAATCATAGGGCAATCCTTTTTCCAATGACCTTTCTGTTCACACTTGAAGCATTTGCCTTTCGACTTGCCATCTTGCTTGGTAGACAGTTTCTTTTTCCCAGCTTTCTTCTTACATTTGACTTTCATCTTAGGCCTAGAAGAAGAACCTTTTTCAGCAATATTTATGCTTCCCGGAGATTTTTCAGCACGATAGATCTCTTCAGCAGAATGAAGATCGTTCATCAATTCAGTTAAGATCATGTTTCTTTTGTTCATGTTATAATTGACCTTAAACTCCTTGAATGTTTCTGGCAAAGATTCTAGCACCATGTCTATCTTTGAGTTATCGTCGATTTGTGCTCCCTGAATCACAGCCTCATTCAAATAGTCCATCATTTTGAGGACATGATCACGAACTCTTGTGCCCTTCCCCATTTTACTGTTCATAATACATTTCAACGTTGCTTGTCTCGTAGAGAGAGTACCGAACATCTTTTGGAGACTATCCATTATTTCAGGCAATTCCAAGTTCCGTTTCAATATTAGAAATCGAGGCTAAAATGTAGTATTTTACCATTTCATTGGCATTTTGCCATTTCTCATAAAGCCTCCTCTGATTTCTATGAGCATCTTCTGTTGGAACTGGAGGCATGGTTGCGTTAAAACATATTTATAATTTTCAATGACAATAAATGATTTCTTTTCCAATCTATATACCTCGCCAAGGAGTTTGTTTCTTGACTCGTAATAATAGTAAGTCAAATACATTTTCTGAAAAATAAAACATCCATGCATATATAATAAAAATGCAAAAAAAGCATAAATGCATTTTAATTTATTGTAATGATAATCTAGTACCGCTTTGACAAGCTATTCGTTGGGGAAGTCATATCTACACTTACTAGACCCAATTATCCATTAGATTATTTACTATATGTAGACATGATAAATAATTATCGTATCCTTTGGGCTTAAATTTGTAATGTATCTTCGTCAAGGTTAATAACAAATTTTGGTTGAGTGTATAACCATTATTTCAATCTAGTACTTTTCATATCAATAGTCATCGTAGGGGTGATCAATTGATTGAAAAATATTTCAATTTTATCTTTGAAGAAGTTCATCAAATTAAATATCTAATAGATATACCTCTTCAAGAAAAGATCACCGTATCACGTGTTTTCGATGTATATATATAATTTTATTATCGAACTAAAATGGAGCCCGTTGGAAAAATTATCTTGAATTTTCCCTCTCCCACTCAATATTTTAAAATTGATTTTTCCTTTTTAAAACATACATTGATTATATTGTTAATTGCATACTTCCTATAATATTATCTAGATGATATCCAATATTATAAAGCATTTCCAAATTACAAACAATATAACAAGATTCATAATATATGAATGACATGTATAATTACGCATGTAAGACTACCTATTCTATACTTATTACGTTATCAGCCGCATCATCCAAAACATAAAGATATGTAAAAATAATTAAATAACCTTAATTCATGGATTTCCTAAATGAAAAATACATTAACCCTAAGCCTAATCTTCATCGCTTTTCAACGCCCATCTTCCATAGCTGTTTTGTTAATTCGACTATTAAAATCGCTTTTAAATTTATTATTAGTCCAATTTTAATTTTGAAAGGACATAAATAATAATAATTTTTTTAAAAAAAAATTAAAACTTTTGGACCAAAAATAAATTTAATGTGTTCAATTTTATCTATCCATTTTAATCCATTAAGCCTAATTTCAATTGGGCCTCAAACTAGGATTCACTAGCCCAAAACTATTTTGGACTTAAATGCATAAAATTGAAACTTGTCCGCCCAAAGGAAAAACTATGGCCCTATAGGGACCTTAATGATAAAAACCATTGAAACCCTAAAATCCATATTTTTCTTTCCTTTCTTCCCTAGCTGTCACCACCACAAAGCCCAGCAGCTGTTCACGCATCTCTGATGCTGAATTGACCGTCGCCGCCTCACCGAAAGGCTCCCAAACGACTCATGACCCCTTCCGCTAGTAGCTTCCGCACGCAACCATCCCTCGCCGTGGTTTGTCGGCCACATTATTGTTGTCCGGCAATACAAGATAGTTGGTCAGCCAAGTCAGGCACGCCATTTAGCAGGGCCGTTGGTTATCGCCGAAATTTCGCACCTTTCGCTTCTCTTATCTCACATCCGTGATTATTCTCCAGTGATTTACAAATTTCCTAGGCCAATTTTGGCTTACAAAATTTCTATAACAGTAAAATAAATCAAGAGGGAAATATGGTGATAAAAAACCACCCCTCTTGTTACACATCTAAAGAAAAAATACAGTAGAGAATTTTACCATGAATTAAGACAAACCAAAAACATGCTTTATTATATTAATCAAATAATATATATCTAAATAAATCGTGCCACTCTAATACATAAATATCAAGATTGATTTCATACGAAATTCTTATATATTACTATGAGATGGCTCTGATACCAATTGATGGAGAAAAATCATGTTTTTTATTTTTTATAAAAACTTTTAGGACCGATCGCATACAATACATAGGAATTAGTAATCTAGAAAATCATAGCTTGACAATCCGATTTTTTTTTTCCTGAATTAATTTAGACTCCCAAATCACAAACCGTACCACCACTCTTGTTAGATCATGATTCTTCACCACCAATCTTGTTGGATTACGATCCGTCACCAATGATCTTCTAGGTTATTACTCATGTTTGATCTGCACCTGACGTGTGGGCGTCTTTATCACCACTAAAAGCAACTAGCAAGAGAAAATAATTCTCTCAATATTATAGACAAAAAAAAAAAATTCCTCTGATCTGTATAATGTGATATCTATTTTCTTTTAGAGAAAATAAGCCCTTTTATATCTTTATTTGGTGGAAACCCTAGGCTCCATATTTATTTATTTTTTTAATTATATTAAATCACATTTGATTTAATTTAAAAAATAATAAAACCAAAAGTGGTGTTACTTGTTCCTTTGTTATATGGGCCTACCTTGTAAAATAACACAAGTCCCCTTACACACAAGTATATTAAATGGAGCCTCCCACTAAATAATATATTTAAGTTTTTAACCAAAATAGCTAGTTATCTTACTTATTAATCCAAGAATGCAAACCAATTAAACGAAATAACCCTATGATCATATGGGTACATACATACAATAATTGTAAATTAAACTAGCCCAATTATTTAATTCTAAATATACTCCACTAAAAGATTGGAATTGACCTCCATAATTGTATGCTATCTAGGATAATGTTTTCGAATAATAACTCGACGCATGCCACATTGATTTCTTTACTGCATAATCATTTGTACAACATCATTAATTAAATTGATATCTCAATTGTCCAATCAATTTAATTGCATCTTGTTCCTTGATACTTACTGGTTTTCTCTAATGATCATTTTCAACATACTAAATATGTTGATAATCTCTGGCCAGAGAATTCTATGATCAAGTGCCGAAAACTCATCAAGATATGTGTTGTACAAATTCTATATTGTTAATCTATAACTCCAATACTCATAATTGGTCCCACCAAGATACTGGGTAATCTTGACTACAAGTGTGTGTCGTGCCCATTGGTAACTCAAATGGAATAACAATTACAATCATGAAATCATAACTAACTCAAGATTAAGATTACAGTAAAATCAATGCCTATGAGATTTAATAAGTTTGACAGTTATTACAAAGTTAATTAAATCTCATATGTGATCATATTCAATGTAGTCATACTACATCAATAAATTCATACATGATTAAGACAAATCATTCAATGAATTTATTTCAGTCTATACCTAAATAAAGTGTCCAACTTTATTTATTAACTGCAAACTTAATTTATTTAATCATAAGATAACTTGTATTTATGTCTTATGTGAATCCACGTGGTGATCACATAAATACATATAATATGATTAAATGGACTTTACTCAAAATATTAATGCAATTAAGATACTTGAATAAAATACCTCATTTATTTTATTAATTAGAAAAATTATTTATTACAATTAAATAAACACATATTTTCCCAATAGATCGACTATGGCATGGAGCTCTTAATCATCAAGAAAAATGTTCATTTATGCACTCTTGTATTCCTTTCTTGCTTTCACAACTCCACAAGCTTTTTTTCTTTTTAATAAGTTATTTACTGTTGTTTGTTTTACAATAACAAGTTTTTTTGTTATTCTTTTCTCTTCATACAAGTATACCACACCACTTGCAGGAGACCTTTGACCATCAACTTCTTTCATTGATGGTTGAGCTATTATCTTTCCAATTTTGAAGGAGACAATCTTGAAGATCTTCTTGGGTAATTTTTGAAGTGGCTTTATAATCTACTTGGGATGGATTCTATGCAGGAGATGGCAGGGAAAATCTGTTGATCTTTTTCTTATACTGTAGACTAACTTTCGATCGATCGCTAAATTTTGAGTAACTTTGAGTTTATTGGTCTTTGAATTTGAGTAACTTTGGTGCGGATTGACGATCTATCTCCATCACCATCATAGCATTGCAACCACCTTTAGAGTTAAGAAAGTTGGAACTGCCAACTCTAGTGTTATTGCAGCCAATTATCCTTGCTTTCATTTGATCTAATTGAGCTTGCGTAAACTAAAAGGTCTCCTGATGCATTCTTCTTTTTTCGCGCCAACTTAGTGGGATTAGGAATATTAAAATACATTGATAGGGTGATGAATTCAACCAATCCTTACACCTTCTTTCCATTAGGTTTTTTCTGAAGGGCTTTGTCTAAGATATCATTTAGTTCGTGGGATTGGAATGTTCCCAACTCAATCTAGCTTTTTATCTCACTCTACAAAATAAATAAATAAAGATTTGATTAAAATCAGGGGGAAAGAATAACATATAAGAAAACAAATAAGTTGTCTGTCATAGTCAATAAAATAGTCCAATAAGTTTAAGATAATTCTAAATTAATTTCACAAATCAACTAAAAAAAATTGTCAATAGTCTCCACGACTTTTAAATTCAGTAAAGTGTGCAGAGTGGTTCAAGAAATGGATCAAACAGAATACTTTAAAATTTGGAGAAAGCACCAACTTATAAAACATTCACATATATTCTGAGGAAATATTTAATTTTTTTAGAATAAATACTTTTCTTCTTTAACAATTTTGGCATGTACATTAACTGTATTGAACAGATAAGTACTGGTTATAGTGAAGACAAAATATAAAATGAAACCTCTCCTTTCATGGCAAAAGGATCTTGAAATCATGACTGTAAAAGTGCTATGCAAAAAGTTGCAACTTCCCAAAATAATGCAATTCATATATAACAAAATTTGGGCAAGGCAACGTTGCATATGTGATTCCAAATCACGGAATTGTCTTTTACCAAAGACACCGTTGGATAAAATCTGACGGATGGAAAAGATACACATACAATGACCTGATGAACAAGTTAGGAGCCGGTCACCAAAAATTTTACAATTATCTCACATACGCTATAAGTAATCGGGTTGCAAACAACAAACACGTTATTGAATGCAACAACCTGCGTTACATGCAAGTCTACGCTAACTACTTTTCATCCATGCCAATTTCCGGGACCAAAATTCACATGTAATGTTATAAAATAATTTCTTGAATAAATCAGCTTATTTATCGCCTATATAGTTAAGGGTAAGAACCTTTGTTTTGGTCGATTCCCATTTAACAACTTATGTTCAAGTTGAAAAGAACTCCAATTTTTGTGGAAAAATGGAAGAAAGAAATTGGGAAAGCATATGTAATAGAGTTAATATCATTAGCACCCATGTTACTTCGCTTGTTCCCACTCTCGCTTACTGCTTTTGGCCGATGGCGCCTCAACTTCTCCCTTTCTTTTCGGTACTTCTCCTCAATCTGAGCAATCTCAACCGTCTAATTTGCTTTTGGATCTGCAACAATGGAGATGAGTGAGCGACCATTTTCCGGTCACAAAACAAATGCTTGACTCTTAAATCGACGCCCAAATTACCGCTGTGTTTGTTCGCTTTATTCTTCAATTTCTCAATTCTTGTTTCCAGAATTTTCTTCTTCAAAATTTCTAGAATTCTCTTGCATTTCCTTAATCTTATTGATTTGCTTTCCAGTGTTTTTTTTTTCTTTTGTATGACAAATTAAAGTATACGAGTATTCGATTTTCTTTTGGAGCCTATTGCCTAGATTTCTTATAGATGCACATATTTGTTATTAGCTTAATTGCTTACCAATAGTAGGATATAATAGTAATGTCCATGTTTTGTATAATAGAATAAATTAGATCTTTGGAACCAATTTGTTGGTTCATGATTATTTTTTTCCCTTTTTTCAAGAAAAGGTCATCTCTAATTTTAATTTTGTAGAGAGGCTTTTACCATGATTTTTACATACAGTATCTAAGCATTTGTTTTGAAGTTCTTAGATATATAGCTTTTTGTTTAAATATGTCTTTAATTATTTTTTCTAATGCTGATTTTGTTCATTATTCTTTAGTATTATGTTAGTAACATTTTAGATCATTAATTTATCTTATGAAAAAAATGAATCATTTTACAATTGTTTAATTACCTTTATTTTTTCTTTTTTTTTTACGGTCTCTTCTATGGTTACTATTAGGCTGACTTTTTACGAAATTAGGTGTTACATTCCAACGTTGAGGGAATCGCAAATGATCTTAAGCATATTGCGCAGAGAGATGGAAGGACAAAGGTGTTTCGATTAACCTTCGTGAGGGATCGCAAAATTTATCAAAGATACAAGTTTTACTTCTTGTTCAAGACATATCATAATGCTACAATTTAGTTTATGTTTGGGATTTGCATGACCGGTGAAACATCATGATTAATGTGGTATCGCTTTTTGTACTTGTACTGAAAGGATAGAAACTTCAATTCATGAAATGTTGTGGGAAATTTGTCTCACTGTTTTTCCAAAAGCCAAGAGAAAAAACTACCCAACATTATAGGAAAGACCAAGTAGTTATTTTTGAACTGAACATATATATGATGTTAAGCTATTTAGAATGGTGCATCTTTTTGTTCCAGGCATCATAATCTTAACTTATCTCATTTTGTTCCAAGCACCATAATTTTAACTTATCTCATTCTTTTTTGTCTTTTTTTTTAATTAGATCATCATATTACCTTCAAAAGGGCCCCCCATTTTCTTCAAGGAATTTTGTTCGCTCTGTCACTTAGTTCTAATAATTGTTGTCACTCAATTTACATGTATAATAACGAATTGTCAGTTTGTTATTCTGCTCTCTTCCTTTATCTTTTTACTCTTTCATTGTTTTTTCTTATTTCTTTCTCCAAACTTATAGTGTAATGAAGAATCATCTATAGACAATAGAAAAGCCTCTTGTAAATGACCACTCAAATGTTGGAGACAATGGTGTGCATTGGACATTATTATCTAAGTATAGAGGGAAAAGCATTCCAAAATAATCCGCTCTGATGTCACTGCAGCACCACATAAGGCAAAAGCAAATTTATCAGTCAAATCAAGTACATTTATAGAAATAGTTACGTATGGAGTATGGAGTAATTTAGTGCATCAAATCCTTATTTTTCTAGATACTAAAGACGGCTATAAAGTTATACCTCAGTAACATTACACCCCAGCAATTGTCCAGAGGATAGAATTAGTTTATTCACCCAAGCACCATCATGATTCATGAGCAATGTAGTCTAAGAACAAGATTAAAATAGAGCAATGACAAGTACGATATAAGTATTAAACCCGCGTACAACATTCATGGCAGTACAGAAATTGTAATTATGGTATCAAAACATACAAAATAAGATTTGACGCCACATTGAATTCCCCTGATACAACAAACAAAAAAGTAGCCCAAATTGTAGGCATTTGGAATATTCAATAACAAAAGGAATCTTAAATCTTGCCCCCTCATCATCAACTTTCTTAATTTTGTGCGACTGACTTATATATTTGATTTTTCTGCTTGGAGGTAGGTTCTTAAATTCCAATCCTAGTTCTTTTCGATGCTACGAGAATTCAATGAATATTATTACATATCATTCCTAAAATATTGTATTTCAACAAAAATAAAAAATAAAATAAACATCACTTCCAACTTACTAATCTCTCTTGTAATGCATGCCCTTTCATCCCCTGCCTTCATCCCATGTACCGCTTCCCCAATAAACATTTAAAGATTGCAACCAAAACCTCTCCTTTAGCAAAAATCAGATTCAATCTTGGATATGCAAAGAAATAATTGATCGATAAATTTTTTTGGTACTATTTCACAAACTTATAAAAAGTCGACAAATCCATAACTATTTTACGTTGGGTTCATTTCCTTCACCATTGACAACAGTCATTGTTTCAATAAAACTATTAGAATTGAATGCCTTCCGCTTACGAACTGTCCCCAATTCCATTCTTGCATTCGGTAAAATAAATCATAAATATCGCTTAAACTGGTATTACCATCTTTCGTGGCTTTAAATCAGTGATTTGAGACTACATATCATACAACCATTACAAATTAAAATTCCATGTAATTACTGACAATTGCTATATTATCTACATTGGACAAGCTATTTCGACATAAGTAGGCTAGCTTAAAAGGCAAACACAACAAAGCCTATTTCGATGATTGCCTCAACACACATTCAAATGCCTACTAAAATCAATCCATCTAAATTACATTATGGAAAATTTATCATAAGCCAAGTACGTAAATCTAGTTCTCACTACACATATATTATGGGTATCCGATTCCGAATGCATAATTTCAAAGAAGGAAGAAAACACTGTTTTATGATCCCCAAAAAAAACTTCCTTGTGAATCTGGCCGTTTGCTGACCAAATACCTGGTGCAAATCAAAATCTTGTGCAATAATATATAATGGGTGATTTTGTATTAAAAGCTAATCTATTTAAAATTGACATGATTAATCAAAAGGTTTTGTGTGCATGCTTCATACTTGACTAATTCCTGCATATGAAGAGTGTATTTCTATTTTCCATGACAAGTGATGTGGAAGCTGCGCAAATTTCAACAGCCAAGAATGACAAGTTTGCAATCATTTTACCACACAAGAAGGTTCTGACAAACACATATTATTTTTATCATGACTTCAAAACATATGCATGATTGCCTACCATATTTAAATTCCCTGATATGACAAAAAAGAAAAGCAGCCCACAGAGCAACATTTTCATTCGAGTTCTGCTATTTGCCCCGGGTCAAAACCCGGGTCATGCCTCGAAGATTGTAAAACGACGCTGTTTTGACAATTAATTTTTTTTCATTTTAAAATTAAACACCAACTTCTTCGTTCCTCTCTCTCTTTTCATTTCGTTCTTTTTTCTTCCCAAGTACAGAGCATTGTTATCTTCCTTCACAGCCCCCTCTAATTCCTCCAAATCTGCCTTTTTTAGTTTTTTAAATCCAAAGATAATGTTCAACTGGAAGTAATAGAGCACAATTGTGATCTCAGCACATGTGACAATGAGAATTAGGAAGACAAGCAGGAGGAAGCCAAATAGGTAATAGAACTGATGCAACCATATTGAGGTGAGAATGAAAAAGAGCTCAATGAAGATGGCTCCAAATGGAAGTATGCCCCCAATTAGGATAGAGAAGATGGGATTCATGTACTGTGGCGCTGAACTGCCTGGGATCTTGTTGGTTTTCACAGATCCTCAATTGTCGCTTTCTAAAACCAATATAACTACCCACAAAGACAAGTGACAAATGCCAAACCATAAAAAGACCAGAGCAAACATGGTTCCAAATGGCATCGCACTGAGGATTTCTCAAATTAAAGCATTTAGACAAAAGAAAATGGCAAAGCAAATTCCAAGGAACATGAAAGTCAAGCTTGAGAGTGATTTATATTTTTTTCCTTTTCCAAAACTAGAGAGAGATTGTGGATCGGAAAGAATTATTGTTTATAAATAATTTTTTTTTGCTATGGTCGCCGTGGTGGTGCTGGTATGCGTGATGGTAGCCGCTGCTGGTGGTGGTTGTCAGTGGTGGTGGAAACAAAGAGGTCAGAAAACAAAGAGGTCGGGTGGTGGTTGCCGTGGAAACGAAGAGGAAGATGAATACAACGTCAAAAGGTTGTGAGACAATGAGGAAGAGAAGGCAATTTGGGGCTGCCTTAACTAAGCAAAAACGACGTCGTTTTAATGAGATTGAAAACAAAAAACAAAAAAATTGAAACGACGTCGTTTGAATTAATTTCGAGGTTTGACCCGGGGTTTGACTCGGGGTAAGTAGCATTTTCCTTTTCATTATTTAACCACAAAAGTATGCCAAAGTTTGTTGACAGTGTCAGACCAAGGAATAAGTAGGAACACCTCAGTTGAGGTCTATGGAGTTGTTCTAGGAAGACAAAACAGTATCAATGACATGTAAAATCGAGAATACCCTTATAATTTCAAAGTCCCAATATGCCCACTATAAATTTATGCAAAAAAAACTGACAGGCACGCTAATTAACACCCCCAACTTCGCAATTCTTATTAAAAACCTACCTCAATCTCCACTTTCACCATCAATCACCAGCATCTGATTCTCCATCAATGATTTGATCTTATAAAAACCCCTCTAGTACAGCTCCTGAACGATCTCTCTATTATCTAAAAAGGCTGGATAAATCTAACAAGCACCACCACAAACCCCTTAACCATATGCCGCCGATAAAATTTCTAACCCTTGTTTTTTTCAAAGGCTTGGTCATGCCGGTAACCAGTTAACAACTTTATGACCATAGGTTAGTTCAAAGCCGTTGGATATTTCTCTTTGGAATCTAAGGGCAAGTTAAGATAAGACAAAAAAAGGTGATTTCAAATCACGTATGCACTGTAGCTGGACCCAACAAATTTACAGCGCCTCTTAATATACATATTGAGTATTAAGAAATTGATTCAAATTGACAAAATGACAAAAAGCGCAAACAAAATAAGGTAAGCAACATAACTGACGAACCTTTCAAAAACTTCGGCTATTTAATCAATCAAATAATATTCCACCACATTTGCTCTCGCAGGCCGCTTCAAAGTACTCTTATCTTTGCCTTGCAAGAAAATGATAGAACGAAACAAATCAATAATCCATAAATGATATAAAACAAAATTGAGCTAATTGCATTAACAAATTAACATCATCTTTCTTTCAGTTAGAAAAATCAGATTTTTTAATAATAAAGGTTGACTAATATTGAATGTCTTTCGTCCATTATTTTATCAAATGGATAGCAACATCAACATCAGTATGCATGAGCTACATATTATAATGTTACATAATTAACATTATAGTTTTGTCAAAACGTTCAAATTTGATAAAATCGTGCAAGTTACATTAATTGTGAAGACGGTTAATAGCGAAATGAATGCAAACAAATAAGCAAATAAATTAAATTAAAACAACTGGCTCAGAGCTAGCTACAAATTATAATTATAATATAGAAGTATATATAATCAGGCTTGTTCGTTCACTATGCTAAAGCGCTATTATTGGCTTTATGTTGTTGAATTGAGCCGCCTCCATTCAATTTCATTTTCTCAAATTCTGACCCAATTTTCCACAATAAGATATATAATCACACTCTTTATTCACATTTAGCCAATTTATGGATGGTGGCAATTGCAAAGAGCTAATAATATTATTTAATTGGGTGCTTTAATAATATTATTTAATTGGGTGCTTTAATAAGAGAAAAATTTGTACCATTAGAACCAGTACTGAAACACAGCAGCAGCGGCGGCAGGAAAAAAAAAAAAAGAGGCACGTAAATAAAAAAAAAAATGGAGCCAATAATGGAAAAGATGATCAGATTATTTATCATTTTATGTATAGCTTTTCTCAAGCTCCAAATGTCAAACTACCAAGTTTACAGAAAAAATAAGAATTTTAACACCTAATATATAGTCAAAGCGCAACCAAACAACATGCATGAGCAATATATAAACTATAAAGTAGAAAATTAATAATTAAAAAGAAAAACATTGTACCTTTAGAAAGGAATTGATGGGAGGGTGGAGAGAGAATCAGATTATGATAGAAAGGAATTATTTTGCTTCGGGTTTGGTTGTGATTGACGGCCGGGTTTGATTAGAATGTGCAATATCAACAATAGAGGATAGGATTCTAGGGGATTGGGGATAGGATTTTAGGGTTTGCTTATTTAGCTTTGACAAAGAAGAAGAATCGAGAAGTGAAGAATGAGTAAATGACTTAGAAAAAAATTGAAAAAAATTTGGCTTCAATATTTGTCTTAGGGATACGATAAAATGGTGCATCTAATTTATCTTTTTTTTTTAGAGTGAAATAACAATGTTTCTAATGGAAACTAATAAATTAACTTGAAAAAAATTCAATCAATACCCATTAAAATTTTCACTCAACCCCATTAAATATATTTTAAAAATTAGATCAAAAACTTTTTTTTTAACTAATATATTAGTGTAACTAACAAAGAATGAAAATAGTTTTTTTTTAAACTTAAAAGCTTGGGTTTTGGTGGTCTTGAGTTTGAATTCTATGTCGAACAAGATTAGAATTATTTTTTTTACTGATACGTTAGTGTTACTAAAAAAAAAAATTAAATTCCAATGGTCTTTTACTTACTCTTTTCCTTAAATTTAGTAGAAAATTTCCCTATATTACGAAGTTTAAATACCCATTTAATCCCTATATTTTTAAGATTACCTCAAAACGCCATTATTATTAAATATTGACACTTATGCCATTATTTTTTATTTTTTTAGCATGCTTTTATAATTTTACACTCTTACAAAGAATGTTTCTTTTTAGATATTAATAAAAAATTGATTATCAAATTAAACCCAAAAATAAAATAAATACAAAAGATATATATTAATTTTTGTGGAAGCTCATGTGTCCAAAAAATTAATTTTTTAAAAATTAAGTTATCAATTTTTTTAAAAATTAATATTTTAACTTCTCAGCAGAGTGTTCCACAAAAATTAATATATATATTGTTTTTATTTTATTTTTTAGTGTTAAACTGGTAATTTAATTTTTCTTTTTAACAATGTTTAAAAAAAGGAACATTATTGTAATAGGGTAATATTGTAAAAATAAGTCAAAATGAACAAAAGATAATGGCAAGAATGTCAATAATTTAATGATAGGGATGCTTTGATTTTTAAAATATATGACTAAACGACACTAACCTCAAAAGATAAGTGACTAAACGTTTTTTACCCCTTAAATTTAAAAGTTGACTACTGGAGATCCTGTATTCGAGTTCAATTTGGAACAATATTAGAATTACTTACTGATACCTTAATGTCAGGAATATTTGTTATACTTAAATAAGGAAAATGGTCCATGAGAATATTTGATATCTAACTTACAAGCGCCATCTTATTTTGTGATCCTTGTATGTTAAATATGAAATGGTCCATATACACCATCATATATAATTTGTGATACTTTTATATGTTATATGTTGAACAAGAAAACGGTACATATGTATGTAAATACTGGCCACTTTTCTAATAGTGAAACTGGTTGTTGGAGTTGTTGGAATTGGCGACATTTGTGCATGACCGCCAATTAAGAGAGACATTGTTCCAAGACCGCTTGATATGAAGTTGATGTGTAAGCCAAGTCGTCATTCTGATTTTTGTGAAAACTAAAGATGATACTGGTACGTGGCTGATTACAAGTGATTGTTTTAATATGACTCAATGGTAAAACTAGTCGATTACAAATAAATTTAGTCAATTATGGGGGGCCTGTGTGTCAGGGCTGCAAAATTTTTTTTTTTTTTATATTTGGTGTTGGGATTATATGCTCTTTTAAAACATATTAATTTATTTTTTTATTAATAAAATATTAGAGATATTTTCAATTGCATAAATATTTTAATAAGCTCGCTTAATCATATTATACGATGCGATCATCATACTGGATTCACGTACATATAAATATGATTATATTACGATTAAATAAATTAAGTCATAATGATAAATGCCATTTATTTACGTTAGACCAGAAGAATTCATCGAACGATTTGTCTTTAATCACGATGAATTCATCAATGAATACATTGAAATGATCACATATGAGATTTAATTAACCTTCAAACGACCGTCGACTTATTAATCCTCATATATTGATTTTACTGTAATTTTAATCTCGAGTTAATTACGATTTCACGATCAGAATAGTATTCCATTCGAGCTACACATTATTACTCGCAAACAAGATTATGAGAGCAATTAAATATTGTAGCTTATAGATCGACAATATAGAATTCCAGACAACATCTCTTTACGGCTTTTCAAGACTGATCATATAATTCTTCCCAGAGCAACATATTTAAAATGTTGAAACGATCATTAGAGAAAACCAAGAAGAATCAAGGAATAATATGTAATTAAATTGACGGACAACAGATATCGATTTAATTAATGATGTAAACGATCAAGAAAGAAATTAATGCATTTACGAATTATTATTCGAAAGATACCATTACTAATCTTTTGAAAGAGATTTTAATTAAATAATTTGGTTAGTTTAATTACATGCCTAATTATCAGAAATATTATCAGATGTTCCTAAACGATCCCCAACATTTAATCGATCACCACTATCGGATTAATAAAGATAATCTTATTTGTTAAAAGTTCAAATATATTATTTGAGAATGTGATTTCGCTTACTATTTTACAATATGACAAGAAAGAGGTAACCTTACTTTTGGTTTATTATTTTTAATTTAAATCAAACTTGATTTAATAGAATAAAATAATATAAAAAATGGAGAGTAGGGTTTCCACTAGAAAGAAATATAAAAGGGTTTATTTTCTCCCAAAAGATAGAAAGAATATTTTATACAGATATATGAAGATTTTTCTCTATCATTGGAGAAAAATTTTCTCGCTAGCTTTAGAATGATAGCCACACGCCGTCACAGATCAAACCCAAGTTATAACCCGAAAGATCATCGATATGATCTAACAAATACGGATCGCGATTCAATGTTTGACGGATCGCGATCTAAGAGTATAAATCGCGATCCTGTTCTAAATCACTTTAGTAAAAAGCCAAATCGAATTTTCACGATTTCTGACATACAATTCTTATATATCAGATGAGAGCAATCTTAAAAGGTTTTATAAAAAATTTAAAAAAACTGATTTTTCTCCAACATTTGGTTTGGTAAACGTTGATTTAACCTGCTCGAAGACATAACATTGGCTTGAACAAAATGTATAAAATATCTAATAGCTCCATCGGTGGTGGGAAAGCGGACTTGAAGTTTTTGGGATGAAAAAGAATTCAAGGAGATGCCACAATTAAAAGGTTCAGAAATGGAGGGCTGTGTTAATTGTCTTTTATTGAAATCGATTTGCAGCATTTTCTTTGATTTCGTCCTCCTCATTATTAACCATTATGTTTCTTGCCTTGACTTTCACTCTCCATAGAAATTACAACTAAGTACGAAAAATTTAAGTATTTTAACTATTTTAGAAATTAGTTCATCTGTGCAAGACACTATTCAGTGCTTTGTCTATGCTTTATCTTTGCAAGACACCAATGGTGGACTCAGAAACTTAAATTATGAGAGGTTTTGTTCAAAATTTTTTTATTTAATTTGGGGTGTTTTTAAATATTTAAGAAAATAAAATAATGTGGTTATTGCAATTTGAATTAAGACTTTAAAATCATTAAATAACACTCTTATTGTTGAACCACAAGTTTTTTGTTATATGAAAAATGTGTCTAAATTTTTTTTATTTAACTCTTTAAAAAAAAAATTAATGGCCCAGCTAAAGTTGGGTGCGCCCATGCAAGCCACCGCTCAGTGGTTGATAAGAATTTAACAAATGAGACCAAGTGTGCAAACAAAAAAGGAGCCTTCCCTAATCATAATGGGCTGGGCCCTTGTATCCGCATCTGAAGCGTCACGTAGCATCTTTAATTCGTGACGTGAGCTCTTCAGTCTGTAAGAATTACAGAAAAATTATTTTGCTGGATATAGCCAGTTCACACGTTTTCAGTCATTATATATCGACTCTAAAAAAATCTCCTTCTATCAGTATATTTGTCTCTCAAATTTCCTTCTATCAGTATATTTGTCTCTCAAATTTCCTTCATGGCTTCTTGCAAATATGATGTCTTCCTCAGTTTCAAAGGGGAGGATACCCGTGATAACTTTCTAAGCCATCTAGTTGTGGTTCTTCAACAAAAAAAAATTAAAACCTTCATTGATGAAGAACTTACCAGAGGAGATGAGATTTCACCAGCCCTTTTGAAAGCAATTGAAGAATCAAAGATTTCAGTAATAATTTTCTCAAAGAATTACGCTTCTTCGAAATGGTGCTTGGATGAACTTGTCAAGATTCTTAAATGCCATAAAAAGAATGGCCAACTTGTCATACCGGTTTTCTACAATGTCGATCCATCAGATGTGCGAAATCAAACGGGAAGTTTCAAGGATGCCTTTGTTAAGCATGACAAGCAGTTCAATAAGAAGATGCCAGAAAAAGTTCAGAAATGGAGGGCAGTATTGACAGAGGCATCCAATCTATCTGGATGGGATTCCGGCACAACCAAGTATTATACTTAAACTTTTATATCTTCATGTCCATTTAGCCACTGCCTTTTTTCAATTTTTAATTATTTCCACAACAATCATCTAACAAGAGAATTTAACTTACATCATGCATGCAATACATACAATTTATGTAGTTGATTGGACTTACCAGCCAACAAAAGCGAAACTTCTTTTCAAAATTTGCCTAATTTAGGTCGCAATTAGGACTGATGTGTAGCAGCTTGGCTGCCAATTCCCCGTTGGCCAGGTACTTGCCAAGGTGTCGGGCACCTCGACAGCTGAGATTTGGCAGTCTAACCAATATTTTCAGATCCACTATAAAGAGTGAAATGGCCGCATTACCTTTATTACTTTACAAGAAATATAATTATGTCCTTATAAATTGTAATTGTTTGTATTTTTTTATATTTAATAAATATAATTTTAATTTTAATTTTTATAAAAGTTGAAAATCAATGGCAGGCGCTCGTCGGAGTGTCTGTTGATAATACATCCGACATCGTTGAATTCCATTTCTTGCGATCTATCCAGTGGTGGCAAAGAAGCAGCAGAGAAGCTGTAGTCATTAGACGGCAGAAATGGTTTGGTCAAACACACGGTTGCTTCATAACATTGCCATTTAGACGGCAGCAATTTATGTGGCTTCCAATGCGATGACGATCAGCAAGTTTAGCCAATGATTGTGACTTCTCTGCTGCTGCTTTTCCCATTGATGATGCTATGATTGGATAGATTGTGAGAAGTGGAATCTAATGACGTTGGATGTGTTGTCAAATGATATTTTTTATTTCTTCTGGCAGCAACCGTCGCTCCTGAAATTATTTGTTTTTTATATTGTTTTTCAAATCCTTGTAATTAATTAATTAAATTTTGAATTTTAAATATATTAAATATTAATATAGGTATTCCACAGCTATTAGATTTACCAAACCAAACACTTAACAGGATAGTAATTATAGTTTAAAAGTACCTCAAAACTAAATACGGGCTTAATTAGCATATGTGTGTGCGCATGTGTGTATAAGTGGATGTTATAAAGGAAGAGAGCACTTAATCATCATTTAACGTTCTAGTTCTCTCTTGAGAAAGGAAACAAATGTTTCTCTTTTCTTTTTTTTTTTTTTTTTTTTTTTTTTTGTTTGTTTATGCCTATTTTTAATAATTGTTTGTCACCTTACCAGGCCAGATGCCAAACTTGTAAAGGAAATTACTGCTGATATTTTGGAGAAATTAGAAAAATTGTCAGCAGCAATAAGTGATTCCGATGGCCTAATTGGACTAGAGTCACGTGTTGAGCAAGTTAAATCACTATTAGCCATTGGGTTGCCAGACGTTCGACTTGTAGGAATTTGGGGTATGGGCGGTATTGGTAAAACAACCATTGCAGGAGTAGTTTTTAACCAATTTTCTCAGAAGTTTGAAGGGAAGTATTTCATGGCAAATGTCAGGGAAGAATCAGAAAAATGTGGCGGGTTGGTACATCTACGGAACCAAGTTCTTTCAAAGGTATTAGGAGAAAATTTTGATATTGGAACACCCAAAATACCCCAGTATATCAGGGACAGGCTTCAAAGAATGAAGGTCTTTATAGTTCTTGATGATGTTAGCAAGTATGGTCAGTTAGATTATTTTGCTGGGGGACTCGATAGATTCGGTCCAGGAAGCAGAATCATTGTAACTACTAGAGATAAAACGATACTTGAAAGATATGGAACGCACCGAATATATGAGGTTGAGGGATTAAATTGCAATGAAGCATTTCAGCTCTTTTGCAGTTGTGCCTTTAAAGAAAATCATTGCCCTGAAGATCTTTTGAAGCACTCAGAGACAGCAGTGCATTATGCTAAAGGCAATCCATTAGCTCTGCAAGTATTAGGGTCTTCTTTTCAAGGGAAGAGCAAACCAGATTGGGTAAATACATTGAACAACTTAAAACGAATTTCTGGCTCTGATATTTATGGTGTGCTGAAAATTAGTTATGATGAACTGAGCTGGGAAGAGAAAAATTTGTTCTTGGATATTGCATGTTTCTTCAATGGAGATGATAGAGAACATGTGATGTGGATTCTCAGTGACGACTACTATTCAGTTCAGTATGGAATGAATGTCCTCATTAATAAGTCACTCATAAAAATATCATACAATAAGCTGCAAATGCATGACCTATTGCAAGAAATGGGTCGAGAAATAGTTTGCCAAGAATTTAGAGAAAAGCCAGAAAAACGTAGCCGGTTGTGGGATTACAAGGATGTTTGTCATGTATTGGAGAAAAACAAGGTACTTGAAAGCTTGATAAATTTGCTTTTCTTTTAATTGTTACAAATATATGTTGGATAAAGAAAAATCGACCCATTCAAATTTTTGTTTCCGTTGAAAACAATCTTAATGACCGTTTTTGTGCATTTCATGCTAACTCATTCTTTCTTTTGTTTACCAGGGGACTGATGCAATTAAAAGCATATTCTTAGATTTGTCGAAAATCGAAGAAATAAATCTAGACCCTAGAGTATTTTCAAATATGTCTAATCTTAGATTGCTTAAATTCTATATCTCGGGACACTTTGACATTTCGAAAATGAGTTCTAAAGTGCACCTTCAACAAGGTTTAGAATATCTTCCTGAGGAATTAAGATATCTTTACTGGCATGGATATCCTTTGAAAACTTTGCCATTGGATTTTGTCCCTCAGAATCTTATCGAACTCAACTTTCCTTATAGTAAAGTTGAGCAAATCTGGGAAGGAAAAAAGGTAAACATTTGTTTATACTTCCTTAAATATATTTCTTTTGATGCTTGGTAATATTCTTCATTTCCTTTTGTAGAAAGCTCCAAAGTTAAAATATGTTGACCTCAATCACTCAACCAATCTCACTAGAATCCCAGAGCCATCAGAAACTCCAAATCTCGAGAGAATGAATTTTTGGAATTGCACAGGCTTGGCTCACATTCCCTCGTACGTCCAGAATTTTAACAAACTTGGTAACATGATTATGGCTGGCTGTGAAAGTCTTAGGTGCTTTCCGCAGAACATTCATTTCATATCTTCCATTAAGATTGATTGCTACAAGTGTGTTAATCTCAGAGAGTTTCCAAGGATTTCAGGCAATGTAGTAGAACTAAACCTAATGTGTACTCCAATAGAAGAAGTTCCCTTATCAATCGAGTGCCTACCTAATCTTGAAACCTTAGAAATGAGTTTTTGCTGTAGTCTTAAAAGGCTTTCAACTAGCATTTGTAAATTGAAATCTCTTCGCAGCCTTGATCTTAGTTATTGTATAAACCTTGAGAGTTTCCCAGAAATCTTGGAGAAAATGGAACTACTAGAAGAAATTAATTTAGAGGAGGCAAGTAATATCAAAGAGCTGCCATCTTCAATCGAAAATCTAGAAGGGCTTAAGCAGTTAAAGTTGACTGGTTGCACTAAACTTGGCAGTTTGCCAGAGAGCTTGGGCAATTTAAAATCTTTGGAACGTCTTCATGCAGGGTTATTGGCAATTCCTCAGGCACCATCCTCCATTGTTGATTTAAACAAACTTGAAACCCTTTCGTTGTTTGAATGCAGGGGTTTGGTATTGCCTCCACTATTATCGGGTTTATCTTCTTTGAAAAAGCTAGAACTAGGAGACTGTGAGATAATGGAAATCCCTCCCGATATTGGCTGTCTATCATCATTGGAAAGTTTAAATCTGAGTGGAAATAACTTTGAGAGTTTACCTACAAGTATCAGCCAACTTTCACGGCTTAGATGGCTTTACTTGGTCAATTGCGTCAAGCTTCAGTCGTTACCAGAGCTTCCACTGCTTTTGGTAATGTTAGGTGCAAGTGATTGCAAGCGGCTCCAATTTTTGCCAGAACTCACATCATGTCTAGAAGAACTGGATGCATCCATATTGCAAGCACTATCCAATCGCACCGGTGAAAGACTATCCAAGCACATGTCTCCAGTGCAACTGATATTTGCTAATTGCCTGAAACTAAATGAAAGTATTTGGGCAGATTTGCAAAAAAGAATTCGGCATATGATAATTGCATCGCTAAGACTATTCTATGAGAAGGTATGCAATTCGATCTATTTCCCTTTATCTCTCCCCTGAATTACATCCAAAATCAAATCATGATTTTAATTTTACAGGAATTTGATGGAATCAGCTTTTGTTTACCTGGAAGTGAAGTACCAGACTGGTACAGCAGTCAATCTATAGGATCTTTAATAACTATTCAACTGCCACATCGTTGTGGTAGCAAAATCTTCATTGGGTTTGCTCTATGTGTTGCTATTGAATTTGAGTTTGAGGAAGATTCTTATTCTCCTGCCATTTTCTTCGGAGTGGGATGTAAGTTCGGGTCCGATCACTTTTGCCAATTGGTCAACAACGTGTGCGTAAACTCAAATCATGTCATACTTGGATTTTATCCTTGTTGGAATATTGGGTTATCGGATGGGGCAGCAGTCTCATTTGACTTCTTCATCCGCTATCAGTTGGTTATCGGCAAAGGTCCTCAAAAGGTCAAATGCTGTGGCGTAAGTCCAGTTTATGCTAATCTCAACACCTTTACACTCGAATTTGGTGGCGGCAGTGAAGACTTTCATGATATAGATAATGCTCAAAGTGTTGGTGGATCTCACGAGTATGAAGTGGAATCAATTCGCCGAGAGCAATTCAAAGGTCCTCAACGACAAACTTCCATGTTTTCTCAATTTTTGAAAAATGTTTGCTGTTTTGATTATGAACCGTGAACAAATAAATTCTTCCAAGACCATGGGATATGACTCATGATCTGCTTCCTATCAGATATAAGGTCCCAGCCCTGTTTTGTGCCTTTTGAGAAAAGCAATGAGACTATTGGTATCTCGTATTTCTTTTCAAAAACAAATTTCCTTTACCATTTCTTGCTTAAGATTTCTTTCACATTAAACTTGTTAAAAGACCCAGTTAAGATTTATGGATCTTGTAATGGCCTAGCGTGTGTGGTTGGGTAATGATCAGAGTTTTGAAAAATAAAGTATGACTCCTTTTTGGTCATGAATCCTTACGCCAAAGAGTACAAAGAAATACCAAATTTTCCTGTAACATACCGTCTGGCTTTAGTTATGCTGAGTCTATTGATGACATGTTTTCTCTATGAAAAGCAATTCTTGGAGAAAAAAAAAAAAATACTAGCATGATTTTTATTAGAGACCTTGCCACTTCCAGGCTATCATCACAGTTCACAGACGTTTATAAGTATACTTCTAGTTCATGAAGGCTGCCTTTTCTTACATAGAAAATTTGGAAGCCAACTAGCCAAGCCCTAGAGTTTTGGATTGTGAAGGAGTAGTGTACAGAAATTTTGTGGCAGATTTTAATAATTGCCGTTAAAAATTGGTAATGATGGCATGTGAGATATATTTGCCGTTATTTATTTCCATAACATGTGACACAACAGCAAGTGTTTATTACATGCTGTTAACAAAGTATATAATTTATTTTCAACGGCGTCATATTTTTAATTGTTGTAAAACAAGGTATTTATACAGCATCATATAATTGCCATGGATGATAAACTTAAGATGACTTTAAATTCAAATAAATCCGTAATTTTACAAACCGCACAAAACTGTCTTCTTTATTCACAAACCCTCCCTTGATATGAAAAATAAACAAACGGCCAAACTCAATTTCCTTTTCGTTTAATATAAACTGTTAAATCAAATTTAATGGGTTCTTGGGTCTATTGGTGCTTTGATTGTTAGAAAATTTAAGTATGATTTCCGAATGCAGGTATAACATAACATGCTCATAAAAATTAAGAGCGGAAGTTTAGAATTAAACCTCACGTCATTAAAGTGTTTTGTTATTAATTTTGATATTTTTAAAGCCTCTATAATCATTAGTGGCAGTGTAGTATAAGTTTTTCTTTTTTATTACAGCCCCACGGACCAAAACTATTTCAACATTTTCCTTTTATTTCATCTTTTCTTTCCATCAAAGATGAAGGGTTGAGAAATTGCCACAACTACTGTCAGCTGGCAAAACATGGCAGTCTTGAAAATGTTGGACCATATGCTGGAAACATATTGAACAGCCACATGTTCAACTTTTAGCCACGTGTTCAACATTGATTGGTTATTCTCGTCCTTTTCTCGAATCAATCAAGGTTGTGAGTTTCTGATTTTTTATTTTTTTTTCTTAACTATATTTTGGACTATTCTTCTGGCTCAGTTATATAATTATTTTTTTATTCTTTTCTATAGTACAAATTCTCTGAACCCATTGATTTTCTATTAGTTTAGAATTTAAATTTTCCTTTGAGGTATATATTAAAGTTTATTTGATTGATGGCGGCTTTCATTGTTATGGGATTGTGTTTTGGGAATACGGTGGCATTAACATGTTTTGGGTATATGGCATATGGTAGCATACCAACTGTTTGATTATCCGAGTCAAAGGAATGCGTTCAGTTTACTTACTTTGATATTGAAATTATTGGGTAGCGCACACATACAATTTAGATGTTTAGTTTAATCTTATTATCATTCATTAATATAACAATTTGGTTTTTACTTGTACAGCGGACATGAGTTCAAGAGAATTTTTTTTTGGCAAAGAAGTTCAAATTTCTCTTCGTCTATCATTTTTCATTCAATTGGTTTTCATTGTACATTTTTCTTTTTATCAAAATGTAACAAATTCATTCTTTGAGTGTTATGTATATATTGGCTTCAAATTTTATTGATTGTCACTTGACAATTTGATACTGCAAATTCTTGTATTCATAATTGAATTTCATGAATGGAAGAGATATTGTTTATGATATAGGTAAAGTTGGAATGGTTCGACTTTCAAATTTTATTGTTTGTCATTTGACTGAAAATTGTTCACTGAAATATTCATTTTCATAACATTTGTTAAAGCTAGCTATCAACTCACAATGTAATGGCAAATACAGTAGGTCGTCTTTGGTTACAATAGCAAAGTGGTATAAGTTGTTATATCCATCAATGATGGCAAATATTTTCAGTTCTACAATTTTTTTCAATGGCATAAATAATAGCATCATATTAATGCCATGAAAAGTAGTGATTTTCACGGCTTGGGGATCCACAGCATATCAATTTATGCCATTATATTCCTTTAACGCTACTACAAAAATTCAAAATAATGACCCATAGGTTATGACGGTTCTTAAAATAACCGTCGTTAAAACTTTTTTATGATCAAGTATTATGTGAACCGTCATAATAAAAACCGTCATTAAATATAAAATTAAAATATAATGTTAATTTTAATGACAGCCATAAAAAACCGTCATTAAAAATATTAGTACTGACAATGACGGTTTTATTCGAAAACCGTCATTAAATGTAAAATTAAAATTTTTAATGACGGTTCGTTATAAAAACCGTCATTAAAAATATTAGTACTGACAATGACGGTTTTATTCTAAAACCGTCATTAAATGTAAAATTAAAATTTTTAATGACGGTTTGTTATAAAAACCGTCATTAAAAATATTAGTACTGACAATGACGGTTTTATTCTAAAACCGTCATTAAATGTAAAATTAAAATATAATGTTATTTTTAATGACGGTTCGTTTAAAAACCGTCATTAAAAATATTTTATACTTACAATGATGGTTTTATTCGAAAACCGTCATTAAATGTAAAATTAAAATATAATGTTATTTTTAATGACGGTTCGTTGTAAAAACCGTCACTAAAAATATTTTATAGTTACAATGACGATTTTATTTGAAAACCGTCATTAAATGTTAATATTATTTTTAATGACGGTTCTTTCAAAGACAGATCCTTAATGACGGTTTTCAAATAAAATCATACAGAAGGAAATAGGATCGAAGGATGGGTGTGCTTTCGTTGTATATCAATATTAAAAACTCAAATTAAACAATTAATGGATCGGCTTTTCCAAATTTTAAAATAAATTACCAGCTTTGAAAATAAGTAGATTTGCTTTGGAACGCGGTTGGTCAAATTTTAGAATATTTAAAGTACGTGGCGTTGTTAGACCAGATCGATCGCAGTTAATCCGCTTTGACCCAGATCCGATTAGACGATCAATAGTCACGCTCGTTTTCAAATATATACTTTAATATAATTACCAAATATTTGTTAAATTTTTATCAAGAACACATACATCTAAGGTCAAGCATATCACATTGAAGAAAGGAGGGAGAAGAGAGCTTTAAACCGAGGATCGAGATCCGGCCTTTACCTCGTAGGAATGTACAATTTATATATCCGATGAGATCACCGCAAGCATGCTTTAAAATTAAATTGCAAAATTTAAATTATAGAAATATGAAATTAAATGCTTTGAAATTAAATTACAATGTTTAATTTAAATGATCGAATCATAAATCATATAATGCTTTTCAAGCTTTGTGCTTGATACAATTTTATGATCTGCTTTGAAAGAAAGATTGAAAGATTTTAAGATTACAAGACAGAAACCTCCTCGATGCCTTGATCATTTACAAGACAGATAGTTTTCCTGTCTTGATCTGCACTTGAGAGAGAGAGAGAGAGATCTTTAGAGAGGAAGAAGAGAGAAGTTCTAAACTAAAAAAAAACCCGAGTCTAAGTCTTCCTCATAGATTATATAAAATTTTAAACTGCTTCATCAGAATGGAGCCTTGATAATCTTTTGAAATTTGCAATGTTCATCAGAATGAGTTTTTGAGTGCACAAGAATATCTTAACTTTGCCTCAAGCTTTATAATTTGTGCTGAGAATCACTATACCGGTATGCCGAAAGGTGAAATATCGCAATGTTATGCCGAAATTATCAGAAGTATGCAGAGCGTAAATCTTTGATGGTATCTTCAAGACTTTGTAACACGGGTGAAGAGACATATGCGCTCACTCAGGACCACCCAAAAATGTAAAATACGAAATAAATCGTAATACTTTTTTTTTTTTTTTTTTTGAATAGTTAACTATTTACAATGCTTTAAAGGAGAGAAAATTCCAAAACAATCATCTTCATTTTCATCTCCGAGAGAAACGGCAGTTATCATCTTCGCTGCCTTCATCTTCGAGGAAATCTGCGAGGACTTGGACCGAGAGGCGAAATTGCTCCATTAAGATTTCTTTTTCGGGCCAAGAGGCTTTGATTTTTGAGAAAGGAAAGTGCTTTTTAATATCTTTGATGGTTGGTTGTAAATGGCATTTAAGAAAGCCATTTTTCAATATCGCCAGAATAATTTGGATTGTTCATCGAATCACCACCATTTGACTTTTTCTTCAAGGATAAATTGGAATCTTGAGTATGAAGTGGAGACTCCACATCCAAACCATGGGAGAAAGAAATTGCAAAAAACAGAAAATGAAATCTTTTCGCACTCGCATACCAGAAGCTTTTGAAAAGGTTTAAATTTTAAAGCGTTAGGGGTAAGAATATTCGATTAGCCCAAAATGATTCCACCAAGGTGAACCAATTTGGTAGACTTTGAACGGGTTATTTTTAATTGAAGAAAAATAACCAAGAGTGGATTTTTAGGATTTTGGATAAAAATGTGTTATACCGGCTTGTAATCCCAGAGAAAAAATCCGACAATGTAGTAAACGGTCTCAAAATTTAAAGGAAAGCTTTTGAAATTGTGGAGTAGTCCACCTTTTTGAGCTCAATACTTTTAGGATTGTGCCGTGGAATAAGGGCTAGAACGAATTGAGAAAGAAATGTTTGAATTTAATCGACTAAAGAATTTCTAAAATGCTTTGATAATAAGACTGGGGTTTTGTTAAATCCCATGGTTTAAAAAACCAGCCTTTGGGGAAAAACTTTGAAATGCTTTGAAAATGATCAGTATGGTAAAATCCATCTTCCATAGAAAGAATATTTTGAAAATGGGTTTTATCAAACCAATCGGAGGTTTTCTTTGAATAAAATTATATTATTTTTAATGACGGTTCGTTATAAAAACCGTCATTAAAAATACATACTTACAATGACGGTTTTTAAACTTAATTGTCATTATATATCCACTAAAATATAACCTTAGTATTAATGTCGGTTATTTTAGGAACCGTGGTTAAAGAGGAAATTATTAATCTTCATTCATGACCGTTTATAAAATAAACGGTCATGAATAATACAAAAAAAAAAAAAAAAAGCAAAGCCGATTTCTAGACTTGGCATTTTATTTCATCACTTCAAAATATCCCTCCCAAATACCCAAATACCCAAATTCCTTCACTCGCTCATTTCTCTCCAAAATAGCCAAGATTGATTGTTGCCCACTTCCTAACCATCGCAACCTTGGGATTATTGTGCCGTCTCAAGAAAGAACCAAGTTGAATCCCATTTTAATGCTCCAATGCATCCTCCTTTGCCTAGGTCGATTCTTTGGAAGGAATTTGAAATTTCTTATTTATGAGCCAAATCATTCTTTCTCTCTATCTCTCTCTGTATTTTCATTTTATTACTTATAAATCTCATTAATTTGACTGGGTAGGTTTTATGGTTTTGTAACCTAGCATTGGATGACTCTAAACATGGCTACTTCTCTCAGAGATTTTTGGTGTGCTTGATATCAGTATTGAGTTCAATCATCTGCAAGGTTTGTTTCAGTTCTTATAGTTTGTTTTAACACTTTTTCGTTGCCATGTAATTCTATGGTGTGGATTTTATGAAATTCATGTTTAATTCAGAAAACTCTGTTTCGTCAAGTATTTAGTTCTATGACTGGCAATAATAGGTAGAAAACCTTAAAAGGGCCATAACTTTTTTCTTTTTTGTTGTTTTTTAACTTTGTTTTGATGTAATAAAAGTATTCCTTCCTCCCAAACTCAATTGAGAGGATTTAATTGTTCTTTTCTTATCAAGTTTTTAGAAGGCATGGATTGCCACCGATTTATAAAGAAAACAACAATTGTAAAATTATTCTCATCATTGCTATATGTCTTTAAAAAAACAACATGGAACTTCCAAGCACTTGATTTTGCAATGGACAACATCCATAAATTTTCTCGATGTGTCGCTATTTGTTGTAAAAAAGCAAGATTGAAAAGTTTGGTGCTATTTTAACATTACAATGACAAATGACTAAAAATTTTCCTGTCTTCTTTGGTATTTCTTTAAAAGCAAGACCGAAGTTCCAATGTTTTTTATTTGGACAAAAAAAATTTTTCTGGTGTCATTTCTTGGTATTTGTAAAAAACAGCACTTGGAAGTTCCAAATGTTTTTATCAATTTGACAAAGACTAAATATTTTCCTGGTGTTGTCTTGTATTTCATCGTTAAAAACAACACCGGAAGTTCCAAATGTTGTTTTTAACGGACAACACTAAAAAATTTTAGGTCATCATTCAAATTGCTTTTAACGAGTTTTAGCACGTAGCACTTATAAAATATTCTAGGTCTTTGTAATTTGTCGTTGTTGTCAAAACAAGACTGAAAATTCGCTTTGTTTATCGGCAGACAACACTCACAAATTTTTTGGGTGCTTGTCATCTTTCTGTAAAACACTTGAAAAGTTTTTTAGGTGCATTCAAGCTGCTGTTTGTTGTAAAAACTGCAATGGAACTTTCAGTTACTGGGTTTATCAGTTAGACAGCACCTAAACTACTTTAGGATGTTGTCATGCTGCTGTTTGATGTTAAAAATAGCACTCGAAAGTTGCAGGTGTTGTTTTTACCACAATTTCAGTAGCTAGCCACCACCCCAAAAATATTCAGGGTGCTGTCCTTTGCTATTTTTTGTTAAAAACACGTCCTAAAACTATCAGGTTCTATTTTTATCAGTTACACACCACCCAAAATTTCCTTGGGGTGCTGTCATGTTGCTATTTGATTAGAAAAATACTTTCAGGTGTCATTTGTTTGAACATAATTTTAAGAATTAAACAAAGACCTAAAAAAATTTTTGGTGCGTCATGTGGATAAGCGTTACATGGGAAAGCGAAATGGAAAATGTCCGGTTCACAAAGTTATTGAAAGAAAAGTCTATATTCTTCGACCTTGAATACTGGAAGTATCTTTATGTTCGACATGTGCTTGATGTTATGCATATTGAGAAGAATGTATGTGAGAGTATTGTCGGTACATTGCTTGGCATAGAAGGAAAAACAAAAGATGGACTTGCAGCTCGTATGGATCTTAAACCATTGAATATGCGGACTGAATTGGATCCTATAACTGAAAATGGGAGAACTAAGTTACCTGCAGCATCTTTCACATTAAGTAAGGAAGAGAAAATTAGATTTTGTAAAACATTATCTGAGATAAAGGCCCCTGATGGTTACTCTTCAAATATAAGAAATCGTGTGTCAAGTTCCAGCTGATATTGTTGATATGCCGATGTGTGAAGAAGTTCCCGATAATGATCCAGTAATAATTTCTGAAGCAGAGGTTGAGCATAATGGCACTCCAAGGAGAAATTTAAGATCAGTGATGTGGAATCATTTTAAAAGGCAGAAAATTAATGGAGAATACAAGTGTTTGTAACACAAGAGACGGAGGAAAATTAAGAGTGGGACCAAACACTTGCATGATCATTTCAAAATATGCCCTTTGCGAGACAAAAATGTAAAAAGCAATGTTGAAGGCCACGAAGATTGAGGAAAAGTGAAAATTGATACTATAGCTTTGATCAAGAAAGTTCACGGAGAGAGCTCATGAACATGATAATCTTGCACGATTACCCTCTTGACATGGTTGAACACATTGGATTTCAAGGTTCCTTGAGTTTTCACATTATTTAAGGTGATTTCCAAATACAATCAAGAATGACATCCTAATGATCTATGATTATGAGAAGTCTAAACAATGAGCTTGTTGGAAAGTAATGAAAGTAGAATTGCTATTACTCGATATGTGGACTTGTAATAATAAAAAAGGATTAATGCCATCACAACACATTTCATCGATTTAATCATGGAAGTTGCAGAGTCGAATTATAAGGTACTTTTTATAACATGAAATTTATTTTAAGCTATTTTATATTAGCATGTCTAAGTTTTTTTAATATCTTTGATAATATTTGTTGTTTAATTAATTGTTATTCTTCATTCATAGGTTTATCTATGTTCCATGTCCCGGATACTCATGTTCTGATGTGTTGATGGAATGTTTATTGATTGGAATATTGATCGCAAACTTTCTACTTTAATGAGATAATTGTACCCTTAATGATCTATGATTGAAATTCTTCTTTGAGAGTTATCGATAGTTCACTTTTATTGGGTGGAGTTTTTTCATATGCGTTGTTATGCCCATATACTTTGAATTTGATAGTGAAAGAAGGATTGGATGTGATTAGTAATAGTGTTGAAAGAATTCGTAATAGTGTTGCTTATCGACAAAAAAGAGAGGAAAATTTTTTTCGAGGCACCAATTGAATATCCCAAGTAGTAAGAAGTTATCTCTTGATTGCAAAATTAGTGGAATTCTACCTATTTAATGCTTCATAACGCTTGATATAAAATTGTTTTCCCTCGTTTAAAACAACGAGAGTCACAATATAAATATTTGCCTTCTGAAGAAGATTGGATATTGGCCAAGGAGATTTGTGATAGATTGAAAATATTTTTTGAAGTGACTGAGTTATTTTCTGGTACCTAGTATCCTACAGTCAACCTTTACTTTCCAAAAATTTGTCAAATTAGGCTATCGATTTCAGAGTGGCTTATTTCTCCATGTGATGTAATAAAGGATATGGCATCATATATGATAGTAAAATTTGACAAATATTGGAATGTGATTCATGGGATAATGGCTATAGCCACTGTTTTAGATCCAAGATTCAAGATGAAGTTATTGGAGTTTTACTTTCCAAAAATGTACCAAAGTAATTCTTCATATGAAATTGATAAAATTCGTAAGATTTGTTATGAGTTGGTGACAGAATATCAGTTGAAGAATAATACAAGAGAAGAAGTTTATCAATCTACAATTGCTTCATCTTCTCAATTAGAATTGGTTTTGGGCAAGGTGGATCCTTTGGCATCATTTGACTTATTAGTTAGTAACACCACTAGTGATGAGCATGTTAAGTCGAGTCGATTCATTATTTAGAGAACTTTTTACCTAGGTCTCCTAACTTTGACATATTGGCTTGGTGAAAAGCAAATGGAAGCAAATATCCTACTTTGCATGCTATTGCTAGAGATATTTTAGCCATTCATGTTTCTACAGTTGCTTCTGAGTCTGCTTTTAGTACTAGTGGTAGATTCGTGAGTCCACATCGTAGCAGATTACATCCTAAAACATTGGAGGCTTTAATGTGCTCAAAAATTGGTTACAGAAATTAAAGGTATGTTGTATGAATAAATAATTTGCATTAAAAGGGTGTGTGTATTTAAGTCTATTTGATTTTTATTTGGTTTTAGCAAACTATTGTTCATATATGAGTTTGTTTATATTATCAGGTTCTAGTTCTGGTTCTTTTACAAAAATTAGATGCGACTCATTTTATGAAGATACAGATGAGGTAATATTCTATTTCAATGAGGTTAATCATCTTATTTATTACAAGTGTTTACAAATGATGTATGACAAAACTTTTTCTTAAAAAACATTTGTAGGGAACTATCAGTAATTAATTTTATTATTTGATATTGCAGGATTAAAGTGACAATTATAGGATATATGAATATGATAAAGAGAAGATGAAGCCAAAGAAAGAAGGATTTGAAACATTTTCTATACATTTTTGTTCTTTTAGTTATTATTTATCTAAACATTTTGTAGTTTTGATATTATTTCAAGATTTTGTTTCAAACTTTTGAATTTTTTTTCAATAATTTAAATACTTTATAAAATAGTGATGATTTTATTTTATTTAAGTCTCTAATTTTTTATTTATTAAACTTATGTATTCATACTTATTGTGAAATAATTAAATAAGTAAATGGGGAATGAGGTGGGGATGGGGAAGTCATTCCCCATATGGGAATTTCCCATCCCCACCCCACTAAATTTATTGGGGAATGGGGTAGGCCTCCCCACCCCACCCCACCCCATTGCTATCCCTAATCTCAAATATTTAGTAATATAAAAAAAAAAAAACCTTTAAAGCTATAAAGCCTAGTGTTGCGGATCGTCCCAAGTTCCTAGTCCAATTCACAATTTCAGGCCAAGAGCCCATGACAAGCCAAGAGTGCTAGCTTGGCCGATTTCAGAAATTTCTAGCCAACTCTAAGCACACTCAAGCTTGTACACATATCCGTAATTCTCACACATCCTTAGCATGTAAATATCTAGAATTCTAGCAAGTTGATAGAATTCTCTAGAACTCAGAGTTTGGCAAGCCTTCCTATAAATAGGGCATGACATTAGACATTTGAGCATAAAGTTGTGAAAGTAACTCAAACACTCTTGTAAGTTCTCTTGTAATCTTTCAGTAATACAATTTTTTCTTATTTGGCTCCATTGCTCTTCTCTGGTTCTTTCGAAACCACTAGACTTAACTAGTCGAGGAGCTCAAAGGCTTACTTAGCAACTTTCGACAAGAGTTATCTAAGTGCCGCACAGGCTCGTTACACAAAACACTCATCCCATGACAAGTGGTATCAGAGCTAAGGTTTGCACCCACGCAAATTAGCCCACGAGCAATGACCAACCCTCTAAACTCAGTACAAGAGGGCATTGTTGGTGTGAAAGCCCTACAGGATCCAAGTCGCAGTCGCGAGGAAGGACGCGCCCAAGGCAAGACCGGCGGCAAGTCCCAGGCCCCATCTGTTGATGCCTTGGAGCCTCGCATGACTACGCTCAAAACGGTTATGTCTGCCGCTCATGACACCCTTGATGGATTGGAGAAAAAGGTGGACGGTCTCGAGGGAGAATACGCCGAATTCACATTGGCAACAAAGGCCCTCATCCAAGACCAAGCGAACACCCTTCGAGGGGGAGTTCGAGCCTTTTCACGAAGAGTTGCGAAACTCCGTAGTTCCGTCCAAGAGGCGAGTGACCGTCGGATTGGGCATGGCACAAGCGCCTCTTCGCTTGCCCGCAATTATAAGTGATGCACGATGTATCGATCCGCCAAAGCTCGACACTATGATGACGCAATGCCACCATCGTGGATAACTTTCTTCTTGAGACCAATATTTCGATGCTATGGGTGTTCGACGAGGTATCAAAAGTGGGCACAATACCCACCTAACATCGAGGCGCTGCACAACTATGGTGGCATCAGAAGCATAGCGAGATGGGCAAAGGTATTTGCACCATCGAGAAAGCGGGCTTGACAAGAACTCCGAAAGCACTTTGCCCCAATGTGGAAAGAAGACGCCGCCTCAAACAAATAGGTAGTGTCTACGACTACATCAACGAGTTCACTACCCTCATGATCAAAATAAGCGACATGTCCGACAAGGATTCCCTCTTCTACTTCCAAGATAGCCTCAAGCTTAATAGATGTGGCGCTCAAACACTTGACGACGCCATTGCCATTGCGGAATCGCTCACCGAATGCTCCACCCAATCTAAAGACAAAAGGTCTAATCAAGACAAATGTGGGGGAGAGAGTCAAAAGGACAAGGGCAACAATCGCAAGGACTGGGGGCAGAAAAATCCTCCTAGGAACAAGAGTGGCCAAGGAAAATCGGAGAACAAGAAAGAGCCACTGAAGCCTCGAAGCCTATGATTTATATGCAATGGCCCTCATTGGGTACACGAATGTTCGGAAAAAAAGTCGTTCAACGCTCTTGCAGCCTAACTCAAGAGCAACCCACTATGTCCGTAGAAAAACACAAACTCAGCATGAGTTCTCTCCAACGTCTTGGCACACTCAATCGCCAACAGCCTGCACTCACCAAGAAATGGCTCATATACGTGAGCGCAATAATAAACGGCCAGTCCATTCGCGCGCTGCTAGACACGGGAGCAACATACAACGGTCCGTGCGAAGGCCAAGCACCCCTCAAGACCACCAGAGAAGGAGGCACGATGAAGGAGGTGAACTCACCCGCCAAGCCCATTGCGGGTATTGCATAAGGTGTGCACACAACCCTTGGTACGTGGAGCGGAAAGCTTGACTTCTCCATTGTGCCCATTGATGACTTCAAGATAGTCCTCGGCATAGAATTTTTTCCCACTGCCCGCTACAAACTCCTTAAGCATTCTCGACGGAAGTAAAGCATGCATGGTTCCCACGGAACAAGGCAAGTCCGAGAAAGACGCCTAGTGATGCAATTTAAAAAGGGCTTTCGAAGGAACCAAGCTTCTTGGTTTCCATTTGGGAACCAAACAAGGAAGGAGATTGCAAAACTCGCAAGCCAAGTCCCTCTGCACAAAATGTCCTTAAAGAGTTCAGGACGTGATGTCTCCCGAACTTCGAAGCTCCACCGACGAGGTAGATCATGATCGAGGTTGGAATAAGGTGTTGAAAGCCTTGGCGCCACCTCATGGCGCACTCGAACTTCGAGGATTGCACAACTCAAGATTGGATGTGAGTTATATTCGCTCCTCAAAGGCCCCATTCGGTGCACCGGTCCTCTTCTAAAAGAAAAATGATGGATCGCTATAGATGTGCATTGACTATTGTGCGCTCAACAAAATCAACATCAAGACCAAGTATCCAATTCCCTTGATAATGGATCTCTTCGACCAACTTGGTAAGGTACGATACTTCACCAAACTCGACTTGTGCTACAGGTACTACCAAGTACGCATCGCCAAGGGAAACGAACCTAAGACAACGTGCAGAATAAGGTACGGGTCTTTCAAATTCCTTATCATGCCATTTGGCCTCACCAATGCACCGGCCACATTCTGCACACTTATGGACAACTTTTGTGTGGTGGTGTACTTGGACGACATCATGGTGTATAGCACCACACTCGAGGAGCATGCCCAACATTTATGACAAGTCCTCTAAGTACTTCGAGACAACAAGCTCTTCCTCAAAATGGAGAGTACTCATTTGCCCAACAAGAGGTGGAATTCCTTGGCCACAACATTGTAGGCAGAAGACTCATGATGGAAAACTCCAAGGTGAAGGCCATCCTCGAACCTCCCTCGAAAGTGCCCGAGCTTCGCTTTCATTGGTGAACTACTACCAACACTTCATCAAGGGCTACTCAGCCAAGGCAGCACCCTTGACGAATTTGCTCAAGAAAAATCGAACGTGGCATTGGTTTGAAGAGTGCCAATGCACATTCGAGGAGTTGAAGAAAACAATTTCAGAGAAACATATCCTCGCTCTTCCGAACCGCATTAAGCCCTTCGAAGTCCAAATGGATGCCTCCGACTTCGCCATAGGTGGAATCCTCATGCAAGAAGGCCACCTCATAGCATTTGAGAAAACTAAGCGACACGAACGCCACTTCACCATGCAAGAAAAAAAGATGACAACCATCATCCATTGTTTAAGAGTATGGCGACATTACTTGCTTGGCTCACACTTCACAATAATGACGGACAACGTAACGACGAGCTACTTTCAAACTCAAAAGAAGTTGAGCCCCAAGCAAGCTCGGTGACAAGATTTCTTTTGCGGAATTCGACTATCAGCTCGAGTATAAACCGGGTAAAGCCAATGTTGTTGCGGATGCTCTAAGCCGCAAGGCCGAATTGGCAACACTTAGCATGAGTCAACCGAAGTCCGACCTTGTCTCACGCATCAAGGAAGGCCTCTAACAAGACCCGCTAGCAAAAGACTTATTACGGAAAGTATTCGAAGGAAAGACGACGATTTTGGCAAGAGGAAGGCATCCTCCTCACCAAAGGAGATCAGCTGGTCGTGCCAAGGTGGGGAAATTTACGGAAAGAAGTTCCATGACTCCAAGTGGGCTGGTCACCTAGGAATCGAGTGGACCACCGCACTAGTCGAAGCCTCGTACTTTGGCCACACATGAGGGACGACATCGAGGCATATGTGCGAACTTGTCTTGTGTGCCAACAAGACAAAGTAGATCACCAACTCACAACGAGATTATTGGAGCCGCTATTACTTGCAACAAGGCCATGGGAAAGTGTCTCCATAGACTTCATCACAATATTGCCCAAATCCAAAGGGTGTGACAACATCATGGTCGTTGTCGACCGTTACAACAAGTACACAAAATTCATTACCGCACAAACTGATTGTAAAGTGGATGAAGCAACTCGCCTCTTTGTCAAACACATTGTGAAGCTTTGGGCAGTTCCGAAGAGCATTGTGAGCGACTGTGACCCTCGATTTACCAGACGCTTTTGGACCGATCTCTTCAAAATATTGGAGATCAATCTCAAGTTCTCAACAAGCTTCCATTTACAAATGGATGGGCAGACTGAGCAGATCAATGGCCTCCTCGACATCATCCAATTTTCTTATAACTTGTAGCGAAGTAAGACTATGGGAAAAAGTCCATTCGAAATCTTCATGGATTCGACCCCCGAGCCTTCTTATAGAGAAAAAGCCACAAGCTCGAATGGCACGAAGAAGCGGACATCACGCACAAACCTGTGAGGGAAATGAAAAAGTGGGCGGACACGGGGAGGCATCATGTTGAGTACAAGGAAGGTGATCAAGTCATTATTAAGCTCCTACCCTAATAATTCAAGACGTTTTGGAAAGTTCACAAAGGGTTAGTGAGACACTATGAGGGACCCTTCCGAGTTGTATGATGAGTGAGCGACGTCTCATATCAACTCCAACTTCCACCAAGACTCAAGATCCATCCGGTCTTCCATGTGAGCCTTCTAAAGCCATATCACGGAGATGTGGGAGACCCAAGTCACGGAGAATCGAGGCGTGCGCCAACCGCTATTATCACCGCATTCGACAAAGATGCGGACTACATCATTGTGATCGCATGGTTCGGAGGAGAGGCATACCACCATACAACGAGTACTTGGTGAAGTGGAAAAACCTCTCCGAGAACGAAGCCACTTGGTAATGTGAAGATTATTTGTCGCAATTCGCTGAGCGCATCCAAAGGTTCAAGCATGAAAGCGCGACGAGGACGCTGCGATCTTAGGTGGGGGAGGATGTTGCAGACCGCCCAAGTTCCTAGACCAAATGCCCACAATTTTAGGCCAAGAGCCCATGACAAAGCCAAGAGTGCTAGCTTGGCCTGATTCCAGAAATTTCTAGCCAACTCTAGCACACTCAAGCTTGTGCATATTTAGAATTCTCTACACATCCCTAGCACATGTAAATATATAGAATTCTAGGCAAGTTGGTAGAATTCTCTAGAACTCTAGAGCTTGGTAAGCCTCCCTATAAAGAGGTCATGGCATTAGGCATTTGAGCATCAAGCTTAGAGCAAGCAACTCAAGCACTCGTGTAAGCTCTCTTGTAATCTTTCTTGCGAGTAATATAATTTTCCTTATTCGGTTCCATTACTCTCTTCTCTCTAGTTCTTTCAAAAACCTCCAGGCTTAGCTAGTCGAGAAGCTCAAAGGCTTACTTAGCAACTTTCGGCAAAAGTTGTTTAAGTGCCGCACGGGTTCATTGTGCAAAACACTCATCCCATGACACTAGGCTAGCTAGTTTTTTAGGCAATTCAACATTTTGGCTCTTGCATACACTTTCAAGTGAGAGATCATAAAAAATTATCCTAACTATTGACATAATCTAAAAGCTTATTAACTAGCTTCAATTAGGAACCCTTAATCAATGTTTTAATTTTTTTAAATAGATTTTATGCACTTATTTTTTTTTTTTTTTTTTAAGGGGACCGATAAAGTTGAAGGCATGTTTCTTGTTGAGTAAACTTACACATTGACACTTATAACAATAGAAATCACCCAACAGTATGCAAGCTCAAAAGGTGTATATATAGGCTGAAATAATCCTCCAGATAATGATACCTTAGGTTGTCCTCAAGGTGTATATATAGGTGTATATATAGGAATGATTTATGGATTTTTGGTGACTGAAGAAAACCATTGCGTCTATGTTAAAATTTCTGAAGGTAACTTTGTTATCTTATCATTATGTGTGGGTGACATATTATTGGCTAGAAATGATATAGAGTTTGTCTAAATCATCAAGGAGTGACTATTTTCAAAATTTTAAAATGAAAGATATGAGTGAAGCATCTTGTATCTTAGGAGTTAAAATCCATAGGGATCATTCAAGAAAACTTCTAACTCTATCATAAGAGTCTTATATTAGAAGAATTCTTGAAAAAAATTAAAATGGATAAGTGTAAGCCCATTGATGCTCCCATCTCTAACGCGTAAAATTTTAGCCTTAAAATATGTTTAAAGACTCTAAAAGAACACAGTGAAATAACGTGAGTTTCATACTCTAATGTTGTTGGAAGTCTCATGTACGCTATGATGTGCACAAGGCTAGATATTTGCTATGCTAAAGGGTTGGCAAGGAAATACTAATAAAATATTTGACGCAATCATTGGATGCTGTCAAAAGGATTTTAACATATTTGAAGGGCACTGCCAACTATTCTTTATGTTATTAAGGAGGTGATTTATGCTTAGTTAGATATACAGACGTCGATTAGGGAGGCGATCTTGATGAGTATTAATTAACCTTAGGATGTTTTCCTACTTAGTCGCGATGCGATCTCATGGAGTAGCGAGAAGCAAGCATGCACAACTTTATCGACTACAAAAGAAAAATATGTGATTTGTTTAATCACAGTACAAGAGGCTATTTAGCTTTGGCGTTTCCTAGATGATCTCAAGATCGTTACTAATCTTCCTTGGCCAGTGACTATGTGATAGTCAAGTAGCCATGTCCTTTACTAAGGATACGATATACCATAGCAAGTCTAAACATATAGAGACTAAGTAAAACTTTGTGAGGGATATTGTGGCAAAAAAGGAAGTGTTGATCCAACATATATCCACACACTTCATGGTTGCCAGAATATTTTACTAAAGCCCTGAGATGAAATATCGCACTTAAAAAATCATTGAAATTATGTAGATTATAAAGTTGTATTTCATTCATTAGTTTTTGAAAAAAATTTCATAAATGCTTTTGTCCATTTTTTAATTATATTAACATGATTACACACATACATGATTATTAAAGGATATATCTTTAGGTTTTGACCGGCTTTCTTACACAAGTAATCGCCTCAGTTGCTAAGAAAAGTAAGTCGAGATGAGACATAAGATTAAGAGAAAGTTCTGAGTATGTTCTCATGGAGCTTATATCTTGAAAATATCGCCTTGACTAGGTCAAGATGAGAAACTGACTATGCTAGATACAAGTTTATTTGGTGTTTTATGAATGCGAACTTATTGAGACTCAAATTGGGTGCTCGAATATCGGTGTAGTGAATTGTTAGACTTATGCTCTTATGCAAAGAGAATTCACTATAACGCGTGATTCATACCATGTGTGCTTTTGTGACCAAAAACGAAAATGAGTGAATGAATCCCTGCTTCCTCATTATGTAAATTCCTTTGAAGTATAAGAAAGACCTCAACATTTATCCTTAGTCAAAGATTGGTGTTGGCTACTTTAGCATGTTTTTCTATGACTACGAGATTAAGCGGTCTATGAGACATGTCAATGAAAGTAGCCAACTTAGAACTAAAAGATATGAGTAGGATGAGAAAATTTATTCTCCTCACATTTGACTTATGCATTCACTGATTGACCACTTGTATAATCCATTTAGGGATGTATACAATTATGAATACATAGAGTGCACAATGTCAAACTTAATTTTTGTTGAGGGATTAAACATGGTTATACCGATGTAATGGATAATGAAATATATGATACATGATAAACAAATTATTTTTAGCTTTCCAAGCTCCGGTTTATATTGTTCATGGGTCACACATTGCATTTGCCCATATGATATTTGTTGTAGTGGTTTTCTGGCCAAATACCATGTTTTCGTTACTCTAGTTGCTCGGTCATCCCATCACGTGCGAGCGGGAAATGTGAGACTTAGGCTCGTATGATGGGATGACTTTATCCAACGTGAGATGTAAGTTTAATATTGTATAATTTATCTAGGATTCTTATAAGATAAAACTAGAGTTCTTTTTGGATCCTGATAACATAAGGTGTGACTTATTCAAAAAACTCTATAAAGTTTATTTGTGAAGGTTCTTAGCAGTCAATTCCTATTAATTGCGATATGTTCGTAAAATTTCCTGAGAATATGTTCTTGGAAGATTAGGGTGAATTTATTCTTTATTCCTGCAGATTCGTGATGATTCGTTTCTGCATCAACCAACAAGGTCCGACTTTGGTTGATAAAATAAAATTGCATGATTGATTTAAAAAAAAAATCAACAATCTTGAATGTACTGTATCACATAACAATCACATTCAAAGATGCTAGGTTGTTTTGAACAATATGAAAATAAAAATTAGTTTCAAATAAACTGATTAAAGTAAAAATGAATGTCATATGGTTGTTTTGTTAATACCTTGATAGATACCAATTACACTGCCTTCTTTCTGTTAGACTTCACATGATGTATTGTTATCCTACTACAAGCCATATATGACCGTTGTCAATAAATTAATCCACCGCATAAAGAAAAAAAGAAAGAAAAATAAGTAAACTAATTGACCTTAATCATTCACCATCTGCCTCAACTCAAGATTAGGATTATCACCTAATGAATCATGATAATATATTTTGCAGCTCACTATAATAAATTAATCACCCAATGGCCACTAACTAAAGAATTACAAAAACAAAAAATAGTTTATAAGATAAATTTAAATCATTCATGTAAAGAAAGAATGTAGATAGATAATAAATAAATTACTAAACAAAGAATTAGAAAAACAACAAATAGATTACAAGAAAAATTTAAATCATTCATGTAAACAAAGAATATAGATAGAAAATAAATAAATTATACCCTAGGTTATATAATAATACAAAGGGCTATATGTATCTCATCCAAAAGTAGGCTTGGCAATTTAGCCCGACCCTATTTTTGGCCCGATTGACCCGACCCTAATTTTTAGGGTTTTGACCCGAATTTTTGAGCTTAGGGTCAAACTTTTAAGGCCCGAACAAATTTCGGGTCAAGGTCAGGCTTTAAGCCGACCCGACCCGACTCGACCCTATTAAAAAAAAAAACTAACACAAGTTAACACTTAACACACGCACACATCATCACAAGCCTTTGATGGGTAGAAGACTAATTAATTTCTTTTTGTTGCGTGGTGATAATAATGATGGGAATTGCTATGTGTGTGTTGGTGATTGCATTGCTAGTCACATATTGCTTACCATCATGGAGACAAAGGGGACTCCTCTATCAAAGCTAGCTGATGAAATATCATACCCAAAATGGCAAAATCACATGAATTCAAAGCTTCAATGGGAGGGTTAACTATTTCGGTAGGGTTCCAATAAAAAAAAACTATTTTGGTAGGGTCGAGTTAGGTCCGACCCGATGTTGGCCCGATTCGGGTCGGGTCGGGCCCGACCCAACCCTAACTAAATAGTGTTCGGGTTTTTTTAGAGTCGAGTTTCAAATTTTTTTGATCGGGTCGGGTACGGCTTGGCAAAGCCCGAGCCCGACCCGACCTTTTGCCAACCCTGTCCAAAAGGTTTGAAATAGAGGAACATCTCTTTGGGTAGCTTGCTTGAGTTGAGTGCAACTTAGCTATATATCAAAATTGAATTATCATCCCCACCATTATCCATCTCCTCATACAAGTGTCTATGGAAAAAGAAACTTACATTTGGATAAAAGATAAATTAATACAACTCTAAAATCAGAAAATCTAATAAAAACAGAAACTATATTTCTTCTTACTTGCTCAATATCAGAGTTTGAGACCTGAGTAAACTTGATAATCATTGCAAATTTGTCTGTCCAAATTGCTTTATAATAGACATTAAAATTTTGTAGATCATATGGAATGAAGATTGACCATGGCATGGAGCTCTCAATCATCAAAGAAAAAACGTTCATCTATGCATTCTTGTTTTCCTTTTTTTTCTTTCACAGCTCAACATGCATTTTTTTAGAACAAGTTCTTTGTTGTTGTAGGTTTTGCAACAACTGGTTTCTTTGTTATTTTTTTTCTCTTTATATACGTATACCACACCATTTGCTAGAGACTTTAGACCATTAGCTTTTTTTTTCATTAATGGTTGAAATGTTATCTTTTGTAATTTTGAAGGAGTTAATCTCAAAGATCTTCTTGGGTGAGTTTTGAAGTGGCTTCATAATCTACTTAGGTGGATAATGTGCAGGAGATGGCAGGGAAAATGTGTTGACTTTTTCTTAGACTTTGGACGAGCTTTAGATTGGTTACTAAGTTTAGAGTAACTTTGAGTTTACTGGTCTTGAATTTAGAGTAACTGTGGGGTTACTAGTCACCAATTTGGAGTAACTTTCATAAGTGATTGATCTATTTTCATCTCCATCATAACATTTCAACCACCCTCGGAGTTAAGAAAGCTGGAACTCTAACTTCAGTGTTACTACAACCAATTATCCTTGCATTTATTTGATCTAATTGAGCTTGCATAAACTAAAGGCTCTCTTGACGTATTCCCCTTTCTTATACCAACTTAGTAGAATCAGGAATACTAAAATACATTGATGGGGTGACGAATCGAACCAATCCTTGCACCTTCCTTCCATTAGGTTTCTTCTAAAGGGCTTTGTCTAAGATATCATTTGGTCCTTGGGATTGGAGTGTTCCCAACTCAACATGGCTTTTTAGTTCACCCTATAAAATAAATAAAAAAAGATTTGATCAAAATTAGGGGAAAAATGTTACATGATGACATGTTTGGTATAGTTAAGAACACCTGAGACTATTTTATAGACTTTAGAATATATATATTTTTTCCAGCTGAGCTGATCTAAATTTTAGATATAGATAACTTTAAATAAGTGGGAAAATTAGCTACATCACACATATGAAGAAAATTTTAGCAAAGATTGAGGAAAAGTTCAACATACAATATATTTCAGTAAACTACAAATGTGTGTCTATATGTGTGTGTGTGTGTGTATGTTATTTGTCCAATTACATAATTTATACAATCTAGCATGGTTTAATATATAGTAATATGACACAACAGATAACATGAGGCCTACAGAAAGTTAATTATTTAGGACCTTACAGTTATTTTTCCCACAATCTTCTTTAGTTTTTACTCAAAATCAAGCAGGTAACTAGACATAAGTATACGACACCTTGCATGTCATTATATTTAAATTTTTATTTAAAAATATTCATTTTTCTTTACATAAATCTCAGAAGATTTATATATTGCAGCTCAAACATGCACCACTTAAATAATTTCACATATCCTGATAAAATATGTAACTCAAACATACATCTCATTACAAGCATCTATCAAAAGAAATAAAGCAACTTAATTTGTTAACTTAGATGCACTTGGATTATTATTCATTGACATTCATGGATAACAAAAACAAAAAAACAAAAACTTAACCAAAATATGAAATAAAAAACTTAACTAAAATACTAAGAAAGAGAAATAAAGAACTAACAATGGATAGGAATTTAGTATTCTTTCAACCACCTACTACACTGTAGGGGTGTAACTTCAATCTTTTTTCTTGTGAGCCAATAACTAGGCTTGTTGTGGTCAATCTCTCACTTAGAAATTTCGAGCTCTAACTTGTGCAACAATTCGATAAAAATGAAAATAAAAACTGGTTTGAAGCACCTTATTAATTGTATTAAAAATATTCTAAGTTTGTATTATAGTGTTATTGTACTTTCTATTTTATGCAACAGCCCAATATATCTTATGCTATCCAAGAAGACGATTATAAACATTCTTTCGCTTTTTTATCCTTTGCTATCTTACTTTTTTTTTTTTTTTGCAAACAGTGGATATTGACTAAAATAATTATAAGTACACAACAATAATATTAAATTAATAGAATTTTAAATACACGTGAAAGTTTTCGGACAAAACTTACCGAAAAAGCTCTTCTAATTTCCCTTTTTGATGCTCTTATACTCAAAAGAGGCTTTTCCAATGAATTCAAATTGTTTGCATTAAGCAAAATATACTCATCTGCTTACATCTAAAGGCCCCACTACAAGAAAACATGCAATAGATGACTGGAAATAACTGTCATAAAAGGGGTGCAAGATAGACAGTTCATTCGTCATTAATTTATGATAGAATATTTTTCGTCATGAATTCATGACGGTATTTTACAGTCATATATCTGTCACATAATATTTTAATATAAAAAAATAATTAAATTAAAATTTGAAGTTATTTAAATTTTCGTGCTATTTTTTTAAATTTTTTTATAGAAAATTAAATTGTCATTTGTAAATTTATTATTCAATTTTAGCAGGATATTTTTTTATGACAGACTTTATGATGGGTATTTCCCGTCATCAAGTTAAATTTTTTCAAAAAAATTATGTTATGGTTATAATTTATTTTGTGAATTCCTGTTTACAAATTAATTAATTAAAAAAATAAATTTCTAAAAAAAACTAAAAACAATTAATATCTATTCAATCTAACAAATTAATTTCAAAATAAATACATCTAGTATTCAATGTCATCACTACCAATACATAATAAAATATCCCAAATTAAAAAAAACATAACAAAATATAAAACAATAGTTAAATTCCAATTAAACTCCAAGAAAAGCAATTCAAATTCCAGCCACCAAGCCAAGTTACCCAACAAAACTTCCAAAGATTAATGAAAATATTTTAACAACAAGACTTCCACAATACCTGCCCAAATACTTACTCAACATTCTTACCATCTAGGTTGGTTATTACACTTTAGGCATCTATAGAAGGGGAGAAAATATCACCATAATGATAAGAAACAATATTAAAAGAAAAAAGATTTACAGATAGTAAGATCATGACAAACCCACTGGGTTCGAAAGAAAAAGCCAAAGCCTCTAGAACGCCCAATCTTCTGATCCCACTTAACTCTTGCATCCCTGAAACTGTTGGGAAAATATGCTCTTTAAAAGCATATGTGTTTATTTAATTGTAATAAACATTTTTTTTATTAATAAAATTAATGAGGTATTTTATTCAAATATCTTAATTGCATTAATATTTATATTAAAGTCCATTTAATCATATTATATGTATTTATGTGATCACCATGTGGATTCGCAGAAGACATAAATACAAGTTATCTTATGATTAAATAAATTTAGTTCGCAGTTAATAAATAAAGTTAGGCACTTTATTTAGGTATAGACTGTAATGAATTCATTGAATGGTTTGTCTTAATCATGTATGAATTTATTGATGTAATACATTGAACAGGATCACATATGAGATTTAATTAACCTTGAAATGACTGTCAGACTTATTAAATCTCATAGGCATTGATTTTACTGTAATCTTAATCTTGAGTTAGTTATGATTTCATAATTGTAATTGTTATTCCATTTGAGTTACCAATGGGCACGACACAAAATTGTGGCAAGACTACCCGGTATCTTGGTGGGAGCAATTATGAGTATTGAAGTTATGGATTAACAATATAGAATTTGTACAACACATCTCTTGATGGGTTTTCGGCACTTGATCATAGAATTCTCTAGCCAAAGTGTGTCAACATATTTAGTATGTTGAAAATGATCATTAGAGAAAACCAGTAAGTATCAAGGAATAAGGTGTTATTAAAATCTTAATCTTGAGTTAGTTATGATTTCATAATTGTAATTGTTATTCCATTTGAGTTACCAATGGGCACGACACAAAATTGTGGCAAGACTACCCCATCTGCGGAGCAATTATGAGTATTGAGTTATGGATTAACAATATAGAATTTGACAACACATCTTGATTTTTTACTCATAATGAACATATTTAGTATGAAAATGATCATTAGAGTATCAAGGAATAGGTGTTATTAAATTGATTGGACAATTGAGATATCAATTTAATTAACGATGTGGTACAAAGGATTAAGAAAGAAATCAATGCTGACGAATTATTAGCAATTATGGAGGTCAATTCCAATCTTTTAGTGGAGTAATTTAATTAAATAATTAGGCTAGTTTAATTAGCTAATTGTTATAGCCACTATTATATGTTTCAAATGATCCCCGGTTAGCTCATTTAATTGACTTCACCATTCTTACTAATAAGTAAGATAACTATTTAAAAGTTCTAAATATATCTTTTTTTAATTTAATTGAAGACGTTTTTTTACAGGGTCCCCTATAAAAAAAAAGTAACGTGAGTTTTGTTTTTTGATTATTTGGTTTTACTAAAAGGAGATATAAAATCTTATTTTCTAAAGAAAAAGAGACTTTATCTGATCGAGAAAAAGATTTTTCTCTCCATTGTTGAGAGAACAATTTTCTCGTACTGCTTTAGAATTGATAAAGTACACGCAAGATAAGATCGAACCCGAGTCAACCCGAAAGATCATTGGTGACATAATCTAACAAATGTGGCGATCGCGATCTAACGGTGGTGGTGACGGATCGAGATCTGGAGCCTAAATCACTCCAATGAAAAGTTCAAATCGGATTTTCGACGATTTCGATTACGTATTCCTATATATTATATGAGAGCGGCAGGTTTTATAAAAATTTTAAAACCTGATTTTTTCCCAACAGAAACCATCCAAAGAAAAGTGTATATAGACTACTAAGAAGCAATCATTAATCATGGTTTTCAATTATAAACACATACAAAGAAATGGTCATCAACGCATAAATATAAACAAAATGAAAGGGAAAAAGCTTACAAACAATTGGGATAAACAGAAAAGCATACAAATAGAGTAGCATCAGTAACTTCTGGGCTCATATCGCCAACAAAAATGTTGAAACACAAACCAACCTGATGTATCTTCCCTCCGACCACCGGCATATGCCCAATTAACTTTGATAGGCTGCCCAAATCTGTAAATTCGATAAGATTATGCAAAAGTGTGCACAAAAGAAACAAAAAATCATTGTCTCAATGAGAATTCTACTTACAAATACCTTCCTTTACAATTTAGATATTGAGATGAATTTTTTGTAGAGGTATAAATACGTGTATTGAAGGCAAGAAGCATCAAGATTCAATATATTGTGAGACTTAGTATATAAAGAGAAGCGAAATTGCAAATGATATGATTAATTTTAGTGGTGTTCTTGCCAAAACTTTGATAACACACACATACCAATGTTCTCATCAAAGATTAATATATTGTTATCAATAAATTAATAATGTATATTCTGTACTCTTTAAAATCAAGTTGGTGAATTGGACAATTTACTAACACCAACCCCCACATAACAATAATAATAAATTTGGATTGTTCTAAGCCTAAACTTTATAGGGGGATTGCCACTTTCCCCCCTACAGTAATTAACATATACCATTTACCCCCCTTCTGTTTTTATAATGGCCAAAAACCCCATTTGACAGAATAAGTTTACAATATTACCCTTATTTTTAACTACTCTTTTATTTACATTTATTATAAATTAAATAAATTACATGAATAGAAACTAAATAAAAAAATTAAGTATTAAAAACAAGAAATATATGTTTTGATATGAGCAAAAAAATTAATAATAAAATTTTTTCTTGTAATTATTTATTTTGTGAACATTTTCTTATAATAAACATTTTGTAATATTTTAAAATTAAATGTAAAAAGTATAGGCAAAATATTTTATTATTTATCTTATAATAAATTTTTATTTGTCATTCAAGTTTTCTTATAATTATTTTTTTATCATTTTACTAATAATTTTCTTATATATTTATTATAAGAAAATTTTCACAAAATAAATAAGTATAAAAAAAATTTATTAAAATTAAATGTAAAAAGTATAGGTAAAATATTTTATTATTTATCTTATAATAAATTTTTATTTGTCATTCAAGTTTTCTTATAATTATTTTTTTATCATTTTACTAATAATTTTCTTATATATTTATTATAAGAAAATTTTCACAAAATAAATAAGTATAAAAAAAATTTATTATTAATTTTTTTGTTCATATCAAAACATATATTTCTTATTTTTAATGTTTAATTTTTTATTTAGTTTCTATTCATGTGATTTATTTAATTTATAATAAATCTAAATAAAAAAGTAGTTGAAAATAAGGATAATATCAGAACTTATACTATTATGTTTTATTATATAAAAATGGAGAAAAATAATATATTGATTCAGAAAAAAATCTCCCAAACTTTATAATACATGCATCATCAAATTTCGAAACTGAAATTGAAAAAGAACAAGTCTAGGTCTATCTATCATAGCTCTTTTGTCTTCCCACATTTAAAATATTTAGTCTAATAAAATCAATCAAGTCAACTGTACACAACCCCCGAAGTTCTTATGACAAATGAATGTCAAAAACAATAAATAATAAAGAGAGAAAGAATAGTAAATAAAAAACCAAAGATGAACTCAGATCCAACATGCAAAATTAATACTTGAAAATTGAAATGCATTCTTGAAAACTTTTGCTATTCGTTGACTTGAACAATTGGCCATTATTTTGGTCCAATTTCAAAAGGAGTATCACAATCAGTCAAATAGGAGAGTGATGGACAATTGGTCACACAAACAATGAGATGCCAAAAAGAAAAGGTGATAGTGAGGTAGATCAATTGCAGACTAATAAGAAGTAGTACTAACGAGTTACGACAATTGAGTTATTCATTTTCTGCCTCAATATTTACATAAAAAGCATTGTCATCTGATCTTACATAAATTCTTCATCACCCACATCCAACTTATATTCTGGAAGATTGTTGGATATGGTGCACATACATCCACATCATCACATCCAGCCCTAGTTGAATAATTACCCTTTTCACTCACTGGACAAACAATTGATTTGCTATTATCTAGCTAGTCTTTAACATAAAACACTTGCTTTCCATGACTAACTAGAATAAAGCAATTAAATTTATAACATATCCAATCTAAATTAACTACAATGAACCCTAACTCATCAATGTTAACCCCTCTATCATCAACCCACTCACACGTGAAAAGAATTTTCTTAGCCCTTAGATAATCAAACTGTCAAATTTCATCGACAATCTTAAAAAATTCACACCCCATGATAGGATTTTTTATCTTTTGGGCTCAAAATCTGTAAAGCCTTAGCAACAATGTAAACACCATTTTTTGGTGTTTCACGGTTGCTTCTTGATCTCTCGTAGGAAAATTAAAACCATTAATACAATAGCCTTCATGTGTCACCACAATTGAGCGTGATTGTTTTTTGGCCAGCTACCATACTATTTTGTTAACTACTATATTATTTGCTTATCAGTCGATGCCTATTATTTCAAATCATAAGACTATAGTAATGATAAGTGCATATTTTTCATATATTTTGCTATTAATTTCTCCATCTTTTTCTTGTTTTGGTCTTAAATATTCTAATTATTTTAATTAATTTTTAATTTAGTAAATTATATTTTTATTGTGTTAATTTTTATCTTAGTTTTTTTATTTTGTTATTTTAGGTATTTTCTGGAATTAAAGAGAAATTAAATCGGAGTATTCAGGAAAGAAATCTGATTGAGAGAATCAGAATAGGAAAATAAATGAAGATTGGGAGACAAAAGTGCACAAAAGATCAAGAATTGGAGGAACGAATAATATTTTCCAATTAGAGCTTGTACAGGCCAAGCAAAATTAATTTTGCACATGGAGCTAAAATTGGAAAATGGAAGTCAAAAAGGAAGCCAAGCCAATTACAAGCTAAGCCATCACATGGAGCTAAAATTGGAAAAAGGAGATTGCCATCCAGCACGTGAGAGGAAGAAAAGAATAAAGCCTTTTGGCCTTAAGCATGGCCAATCAAAAGAGTTTGTGAATGAAGACAAAAAAAGAAGCAAATATTTTGCATGACAATTTAAATGGCAAGCACGTTATGAAAGTGGCGGTTTTGGCTTGGATTTAATTCTTTCCATGCAAGGATTTAAAAGCCACAATTGAAGCATTATATAAGGGCCAAGCGGAAGCACCATGAGGGGGAATATATATTCGGCAGCCACACATACAAAACAATTTGCAGCCGCAAAGGAGAAGAAAAAATCAGCAGCCAAAGGGAATTAAAGAAAAAGGCAGCCGCTTGAATTAATCTCCATGATTAGTTTTATTAACTCTCTTATTCCTAATTTAATTATGTTAGGCTAGATTTTCTATTTGGTTGAGGGTGAATTAAAAACCCTAAACATGCTATGCAATTAAATTTAAATTCTATCATTCAATTTATTTAATTGAGATTGTTTATGTTCTCCTATAATTAATGTTTATGATTTTATTCTCGTCTTATTTGAGTGGCCAATTAGATAGGACTTGAATAAATTATATTGCTAGATTAAAATTCTTGATCCGTAATTGTCTTGATATTTTAATCATAAGTAGCAGGTTGGAATCAGTGATTTCAATAGGAGAACATAACCTAGGTTAAATAATCCGAGTTTGTGTGTTTATTGCCTAGATCAACCTAATACCTTTCTCTGTTTAATGCTTCCATTATCTAAAATTTAAAGAGCTTGTTTTAAATTATTTAATGGTTAGAGATTAGGTGAAAATCTTGTTTTGCCTAACGACACACTAAGGAAAGATTGAGACTAACAGAGCTTATTGTTATCTACAGTTGATAGTTTCAATAGAAATTGATGATAGAATTGATATATTATGTGCATATTTGGTGAAGGCGAATGATCCTTTAACCAAAGTTTTCATCATTATTATTTCTTTCTCCTTTAATTAGAGTTTGATTAAATTTTTGTTTTTATAGTTTAATTTCTTTGTTTCTTGCTATTTAGTTAAAAATTCAAAAAAAAAACCCCTTTTATTTATAATTGGCGTTTTCTTTAGTTAGTTTAATTTATATTAATTATTTCTATTATTATTTTATTTTAAATCTTACTTTAGAGTTGATAATAAATATAACTAGCATAGTCTTTGTGGGATTGATCCTTACTCGTTTTGTACTAATTATTTATACTAATAGTAAGGTTTTAAATTTGGTGCACCCTAAAGACACTAACAAGTAATTAGTTAAATAAGAAAAGTTTGTTTAGATTTACTTAAATACTTTTGTTAGACATATTGAAACTAATCTAACATTTTCTTTCAGCCAATTAGTAAATGTACTAGAGTGCTCGATTGGTAGCCATAAAGGTTTTTCTAATTGACAGAGGTATTTCGATTGCAACAAGGCCAACAAAATTAACAAAAAATTTTAAAAAAAGTGAATAGAAATTAAGAAAATTTTTAAGTCACATACTTTATGTATGGTTGAATCTTAGAGGTGTTCTGTAGAACATACTAGTGTATTGGTGCCAATGCATGGGCATTAACCACCTTAATATTTGCACCTTCTAGTGGCCTTTCGACTATAAAATCAATTAGACAACCAGTACATAGTCTAATTGATTCACAATTTAAAAGGTACTTAACACAAGATTCAAGTGCTTCCTTAGTAATATAGCACTCTGTAATGCAATCTTCAGGACAGTTTCGGTTGGGGCCATAGCCCTCTCTAGGTTTCATTTCTTTCTCAAATGTATACATATATAGATGGTAAACCAGGCCATATAACTTAACTCCTTTCACTTGATGGGTTGTCAAATGGATCGTTATATCAAAGAAGGTACGTAAAAAGTATTATTTAAAATTGTACAAAATGATTTTATGATCTTTTGGTAATTAGTCAAGAGAATTATGTTCTACTACTTTAGAACACAAAGAATTAAAAGAGAAACACAACCTAATTATGACAGATTTAACTTTTTCTAACAAAAATGAATTGCCAATGGTGGTAGTTGTTGCATCAAGGTATGAGAATCATAAGACTTAAGCATGTGATGACAACAATCATCCATTAAAATAAGATTTCTAAAGTTAGAACAATAATCATTCAGAACTTTGGCACTCTGTTAGGTTTAACGAAACATTTTTTTCTTCTTTTTACTTAAAGTGTATATGATAGGGGGTAGGATTTTGTTATATTCATCTTGAGCTAATATAATAAATACTTTGTTTAATTTCTCTTTAAGTTGTGGATGTGTAAGATCTTTTCAAGCATTAATTCCATCATTTGTCTTCCTCGATTGATTAAGTAATGTGTCATATATGATCTTGCACACATTTTTTTCAATGTGTATCACATCTAGTTGATGGCGAACTAACAAAGGTTTCTAATATTCTAAGTTAAAGAAGATTGATTTCTTTTTGTACAAAAATCGAACTACATCCCCGTTACTCTCACCCTTACACTCACCATGTTTTAGCTTTTTTTAGTCTTTTTCCTCACACTAGATAAAGGTTTAAGAGGGGATAAAGGTTTAAGAGGGTTTTCAAGAAACTAACGATAAGCCATATTCAACATTTTCCCATTATGTGTTAGCCAACATGCACATGTGTTCATCCTAGAAACAGGAAAACCATAGTATCCCTCAACAGTACACCCGGACAGTTTTCTTTATATTGGGAAGTCCTTGTCCACATCAACACAACTCATGAATTAAAAGTTTGTTTCCTATATGCATTAAACATATCAACACCTACATCCCATAGGGTTTTCAAGTCCTTTGTCAAAGATGCTAGGTATACATTTATATCATTTCCAAGTTGTTTAGAGATAGATATCAAGAGAGACAACATCATCCTCTTCATGCACAGTCATGGAGGAAGATTATATGTTATTAATGTAATAGGCTAGCAATTGTAAGTCGTGCTAAGTGTGCTGTGTGGGTTAATCTGATAAGATGATAAAGCCAAACGAAAATTTCTCCGCTCTTAGGTAAAATTAGGCCATTTATTGTCAATTAGCTGCCAAGTCAGTAAATTTTTTGGGTGGCAAACATGTCATCTCTAATTCTTTTATTTTCATGCTATGAGTTCTCAGTAGTTTGTGGTGATTGAAACATTCTTTCATAATTACTAGGAAATACTATAACACCTTTTTAGGCACCCTTTTTCTTAGTTTTTTGGATCTATTTCTCTTATTTGTCACATTTTTGAACTCATTCTTATAAAGAATCTAATCTTTTGCGCATGCATGTATTTTCTTATAATCTAAGGCTAATACCTTCATTGGTTTTTGGCCTCATATATTGACTTAAGAATATTATTATCTTTTGGCAATAGAACTTCTAGTAAAGTTGAAAACTTACTATCAGACCAGCCAAAATGTCCTTTGATATTGTACAATTTCATTAAACTTGGTAGTTTCGAATGCTTTGAACCCATATGTAAGGGCTTTTTAGAATCTATAAGTATATCCTTAAAAGAAATAGGATCTTTGTCACAATACTCGAAAGCATCATGAAACATGTCACATAAATTACTGTAATGCAGAAAAACATTGATTTTGTGGTTGGTCTTGGCACTTTGCAGAAGTAGGTTTAGGGTCCACCTCACCATGCCAATTCCAAACCAAATAATCTTATAGATTTTTTTTTTAAAAAAAAAAATAGATGTAGCTCACTTTTTAGGTGTCAAAAACTCCATATTACAACAAGAGATATAAGGACATCCAAGTTTTGTCTATATCATGTATTGTTACCTGTTCATTTATTAGATGTTGTTAGCCTAATAAGTTTAATTAAATTGCACAAATAACTTCAAACTTTTCAAGTTTAAATTAAAAGGACAAATTACAAAACAAAACTAAGTTCTGTTTGTCTAAAGTCACTTAAATACATGCACATGTTCAGCAAGCCAACAAAACATGGTACACATTTTTCAGAACTTCACTTTCATATTAGAATAAACAAATGTATATGTATGTCAAATAAACAAACAATTGATTCCAAAATAATCTAAGCAAAAAAAATGAAACTAAAACCGTGCATGTAAATAATTAAAAAATGTCAATACAAGTAAAATCAGAACACAACAATATTTTAAACTTATAAAAAATGAGTGATTTGTAAGACTTACCAGATGATGACAGCTGTTATACCCAATACTTTTGTGATTCTTCAACAGACAGAGACAAAACTAAACACATTGATTCAAGTGATTCGAACTATTCAATTGAAATAAACATGCAAGATATAACAAAAAAGCAATAACAATATTCTAGTTGAAATTTAAGAATGCAAAATTAAAAAGTGAACTAAGGTTCATATACAATAAAAATGTTTTGTTTCCAAAAATTATTAATTTGAAGATCATGCAAAAAAATAAAATATAAAAAAACAAACAAACTGTCTGCCATAGTCAATAAAATAGTCCAACAATTTTAAGTCTAAATTAATTTCACAAGTTAACTAAAAAATTGTCAATAGTCTCCAAAATACTCTATCTTTGCCTTGCAAGAAAATGATAACAGCATGCAACTTACATTAATTGTGAAGACGATTAATGTCAGTTGCATGATGTTATAAAATAAAATTTAGCTAACTGCAATAACAAATTAACATCACCTTTCTTTCAGTTAGAAAAATCTGATTTTTTAATAGTAAAGGTTGACTAATATTGAATGTATTTCGACCATCGTTTTATCAAATGGATAGCAACAGAAACATCAGCATGCATGAGCTACATAATTATAATGTTACATAATTAATATTATAGTTTTGTCAAAACGTTCAAATTTTATAACATCATGCAACTTACATTAATTGTGAAGACGATTAATAGTGAAATGAATGCAAACAAATAAAAAAAATAAATTAAATTAAAACAACTGGTTTAGAGCTAGCTACAAATCTATATCTATATATCTATCTATCTATATATCTATATATATATATAAAGTTGGGACTTGAGGAGGTGATGTGGCATCACCATTTCTCATCATCTCATATTCTCTATTTTCTAATAAATTGGTTGAAATTAAAAAATAATTACATTACAAAATATTAAAATAGAAGATAATTATTATATTATAAATGATTACATGTCTTTTCCTCTTTCTATTTAAATTCAACAATATGTAACCATTAATAATAATTAATTATAAGTCTTGAAACATTCATTTATTTTATTATGCCAACAATTAAATTTTAGTGGCTTAAAATACATCAATTAATTAATATTAATATATGAAGGAAGATTCCCTCATCTTCCCTCAACAATGTCATTAGAGCCTAATTTTAATGTTATAATCCCATATTTAATTATTCAATCTTTTGTTTAGTGCATTTTGGCTTCTTCAAACTCTATAAACATTAAATATTTAAGATTTGTGGCATCATTATTTCTCATCTTTTTATATTCTCTATTATCTAATATATTGGTTGAGATTAAAAAATAATTACATTTCTATATATATATATATATATAAAGCTGGGACTTGAGGAGGTGATGTGAAATCACCATTTCTCATCATCTCATATTCTCTATTATCTAATAAATTGGTTTAAATTAAAAAAATAATTACATTACAAAATATTAAAATAGAAGATAATTATTAGATTATAAATGATTACATGTCTTTTCCTCTTTTTATTTAAATTCAACAATATGTAACCATTAATAATAATTAATTATAAGTCTTGAAACATTCATTTATTTTATTATGCCAACAATTAAATTTTAGTGGCTTAAAATACATTAATTAATTAATATTAATATATGAAGGAATGTTCATTTATCTTCCCTCAACAATGCCATTAGAGCCTAATTTTAATGTCATAATCCTATATTTAATTATTCAATCTTTTGTTTAGTGCATTTTGGCTTCTTCAAGCTCCATAAACATTAAATATTTAAGATTTGTGGCATCATTATTTCTCAACTTTTTATATTCTCAATTATCTAATATATTGGTTGAGATTAAAAAATAATTACATTACAAATATATATATATATATATATATATATATATATATATATATATATATATATATATAAGTTGGGACTTGAGGAGGTGATGTGGCATCACCATTTCTCATCATCTCATATTCTCTATTTTCTAATAAATTCGTTGATCCTATTTCCTTAGATGAAGAGCCCTTCATTTCTCTTGAAAACAAGATGACGCTTTGATTTTCTCCCAAAGCATCAAATAATTATTTGATTTGATTTACAACTGAGGATCGAGATCCGGTCTCTTTGCCTCAGAGGAACGTACAAATTTTATGGCAGATCTGATAAAGACCAGTCTGCAACCATGCTTTGGAAAGAAAATTGCTTTAAAAATAAATTGCTGGAATTTAAATGTGCATAAAATTAAATTGCAGAAAAGTAAATTGCAGAAATTTAAAGTACTGAAATTTAAATGTACATGAAATTGAAATTGCTTTAAATGAATAGAATTTAGATGCTTTACATTTATGTCTTTTGATCCGACAGCTTTAGGAATGGGAAATCGGAAAATAGTCTGAAAACGAGGAACTTAGGGAAAATTCCTTGAATCCAGAAGATTTTCTTTAATCCGAGAGAGAGAGAGATTTTAGAGAGAAGGAAGAGAAGAAGAGAGAGAAGTTCTAAACTGAAAAATGAAAAACCTGAGGAGTCTAAGTCTTCCTCTTGGTTTATATACAAAACTGTGTAAATTGTTCACCAGAAGCTTGAGTGCATGAATCTTTGGATCGTAGCTTTGAATAGTAGGTGTAAGAAGACTACTTTGTACAAATCGAAATACAAATGAAATACAACACTGAAGAGACATGCGCCTCACTGTGTCCGGACCACCAAAATTTTTTTTTTTTTAATTAAATAATCAAATAATTATTTACAATGCTTTACCGGAGAGAAAATGCCGAAACAGTCATCTTCGTTTTCGTCTCCAAGAGAAATGAAGGGCTCTTCATCTTCATCATCATCTTCATCTTCAGAGGAGTCTGCAGCTGAGGACTTTGATCGTGAGGCGAGGAGCTGTTCCATGGCTTTGAAATATTCATCTTCGCCAAAAGAGACTTTAGATTTTGAGTTAAGAATGTTTGTTGGGCTTTAGAGGCGGTTAATGAGGGTTGAAGAAGGCTTTTGGAGGAGAGCCAATCTTTGATCATATTAACAGTCAATTTGGACTGTTCATCAAACTTTGACCACCATTTGACTTTAAAGGTTCTTTGAAGGATGACTTGGGATTCTTGGGTGTGAAATCGGAGGTTCCACATCCAGACCCATAGGAAAAGTTTGTAAAAATGGGAAAACGCTTTCCTAATCAGAGGGTATGTAATGGGTTTTAAATAGGTTGAGGCAATTTGTGGCATTTGGAGTGAGTATTTGTGGTATTGGTCCAAAGAAATTCCACCAATGATGAAACCAATTCGGAAGACTTTGAACGGTTATTTTTGAGTTGAAGAAAAATAACCATGAGTGGGATTTCTTTGGGTTTTGGATAAAAAATGTGTTATACCAGGCTTGTTGGTAATCCCAGTAGGAAAAAGTTCGACAATGTGGTAAACGGGTCTCAAAATTCAAAGGGAAAGTTTTAAAATTGTGAAGTAGATCACCCCACTGGTTTGGGCTCAAAACTTTAGGATTGTGGCGGAATAAGCTTTTGTCAAGAAAGAAATGTTTGAATTTAACTGATTCAGTTATTTCCAAAATGCTTTGATAATAAGACTAGGGTTTTGTCAAATCCCATGGTTTGAAAAACCAAATTAAAAAACTTTGAAATGCTTTGAAAAGGATCGATGGTAAAATCCATCTTCCATGAAAAGAATGTTTTGAAAATGGGTTTTATCAAACCAATCGGAGGTTTTCTTTGAAGGTGTTGGCTGAGAAAGCACAATTTGGGAAGATGATCTTTCAGCAGAGACAACAACATTTTGGGAAAAGGGTTTTGTAATTTCTTGGGAAATAGGTTTCTCATCATTAGTAGGGTTTTGGCTTTGAGAAAGCTTTGTAGAGCGGTAATGGAACTCATCCATTGCTTTTACTTGGTCATCGGAAGAAATAGATTTGTATTGTTCTTCAACCAACTCAATCCAAGATTTAATTGGCATTGAAGAAAGTAATTTTTCTTTAGAAGGGGTTGGGGTTCTTTAAGAGTTCTTGGGATCCGAGTCTTTGAGAACCGCTTACCTTTGTCTTTCCTCTTTGACTCCATTATCTGCTTTGAAGAAATTCTCTGTTAAAAAATCGTGAATTTTTGTCACCTTTGATGAATATCAAAATCAAAAACACTTAAAATAGCTTGCCATCGCAAAAAATTTGTTTTGATGCAATATTTTGAACATCTTTTTCCAAAACATGTTTTTACTTTAATCAATTCTAAGTAAAATTTTTGGTTTAATAAATCACTTTGAAATTTTGAATGCATAAACTATGGAAAGAATTTCTTTTTTGATAGTAGAATAGTTTTTCTGGCAATCATTCCAATGTGCAGAAACATACTGAACTATCTGTTCTTTATCATTTTCTTTTTGTTTTAAAATACCTCCATAACCTATATTAGATGCATCAGTCTCAACAATCTTAGGTAATGCAGGGTTAGCAAGAAATAAACAAGGAATGTTTTTTACAGAATGCTTTATTGGTCTAACAACTTTTGTATGTTCATCTGTCCATGGAGCAGGTTTCTTTTTTAATCTATCATGCAATGGTTTAGACATCCTGTTAATGTTAGGACAGAAATCAAGAACATAATTTAAACTTCCAAGAAATCTTTGTAATTGGGTTTTATCGAGAATTTTATCAGGAAATTTATCAGCAAACAAAAGAGATCTCTCAATCCAGAATTGTTCCTTTAAATACGATGACCAAGGAATCGACTTTTGTTTGGAATAAAGAAACTTTAGAGAAATTGCCAATCCAAATTTTCCGGCAAAATAAAAAGTCTTTAGATGTTTGAAATGTTGATCAATTGAATTTGAAAATATCAATACGTCATCAATATAAACAATACAAAAATCAGAATAAGGATTATAAATATCATTCATAATTCTTTGAAATTCTGAGGGTGCATTCTTTAAACCAAAGGGCATAACAGTCCATTCATACTGTCCAAATGGAACAGTAAAAGCAGTTTTATAACGGTCTTTTGGATGAATTTGAATTTGCCAAAAACCAGATTTCATATCAAATTTCGAAAAAATAAGAGCATAACACAATTTTTGGAGCAAATCCTTTTTATTAGGTATGGGATACCTAATCCATTTTAAAGCTTTATTTAAGGGCTTATAGTTAATAACTAATCTTGGGGTGCCTCTTTCAATTTCAGAATTTTTATTTACATAAAAGGCAGCACAAGACCACGGGGATCTGGACTTTACAATGAGTCCCTTTGACTCTAAATCCTTTATTTCATTTTTACAATGTTGTTCCAATTCCATATTCATCTGGATTGGACGAGCTTTAGTGGGTATTTGTTTTTCATCAAAAGAACTTTCATATGGCAAATCTACTAAATGCTGTTTTCGATTCCAAAAAGCAGATGGTAAATCGGCACAGATTTCTTTTTCAATAAGATTTCTGAAATCAGAGATTTTTCTTTGAACAAAATCACTTTGTATTTGACTTTCAATTCTTTGAAAATTTAAATCCTTTTGTAAATAAAATAAATTATCTTCTTTTGAATGCAATATGGCATTAACATGATTTTGATAAATAGCTTTAACAATATTTAAATTTCTTGTTTTCGGTTTTTCAATAAATGGAAAACAAGTCTTTGTCTTTGGCTTTGAAAGATATCTTATAATTAACGTAATAAGGAGTAATAAGGTTAATAAAAGGAGTTCCTAAAATGACAAAGATGTATGTCATTCGTAAACAAAGGAGGTTTTAAATTCAAAACCATTGTTATGGATCGAGGCTCAACTTTAGAACTAACTTTGAGTTTGGAATTATTGCGTAAAGCCTTTCTTTTGTCTTTTCATGAAATCTTTTGGGGTCCTCACGTATGCAATTTAGATCGGCACTAGTGTCAAAAAGGGCAATGGCGTCAATAGCAAAATCCTCGAAAAAAATTAAAGAGATTTTAATTAAATATTTTCTGGTGATTTGCTTTAAAACAAATAAAAAATCATTTGGTATGGATTCAATATTATCAACATTTTGATCATTATTATCACCATCAGAATCAACTTCTTTATCAGAATTGTCATCCAAATGTTTTTGTAAAAGGAGTTGGATAATCGTAATCAGTTTTCTTTTTCTTTCAAATCCTTGATTTCAAGTTTAATACGCTTGATTTCGTTTTGAAGATCTTGGATAGTTGTTGACTTTTTGTTTTCTTTTTATCCAAAATCTGAGTGAGATCATAAGAGCTCTTTTTAACAATTGGGACTTTAAGTCTCGAAATTTGTTAAAATCCAAAGTTTTCAAAAGTTTATCAAGATATTCTTTTAAAGATTTAGATCGAAATATCTTTTACAAGTTCAAGAAAAGTTTCTTGGTTTCAAAACATTGATTTTCTTTAAAATGAATCGATTCACTAATGCTGAGTCATCTCGAGTCAAAAAGCTCATCAACTCGATAAGGGTCACTATCTCCATGGAAGATTGAGTCGGAAGACTCAACAAGAAATTTGGAAAGGATTTATTATCAAGATCAAGCTCATGAAGCTTTTATTCATTCCGATTATGATGACCTTTCATGCCACATCTATGACATATAGCTTTTTGTAATCGAAAGGGTGAAAGGAGGTTTGTTTGGCTTTGAACTCTTTTTAGGGAACTTAGCTTTATAAGGCCTCGAAGGTTTCTTATGGAAGTTCTCTAAAATTACGAAAAGGTTTTCTAAAGTGTTTAGATTTGTAATGTTTCTTGCGAGGTTTAGTAGAACACTCACCATTACAATCTTTGGAAATAGAAGTTTTAAAGGGGTCATAATTGAATTGTTTACAGAAACCGCCTAATTCTTGTTTAGACTTCTTAAGCTCCCACTTAAGTCGTTTCTGTAATTTCAAATCTTGACAAATCTTTAAACCTTCTTTGTTGACAAAACTGACAAGTTCACCATAGGTGAGCTCATCATAAGGAATACGGTTGTCATAAAGGGCTTTGATTGAATTTCTTACCTTTTCACCTAAAAGGGTAGGTAATCCAGCAAGAAATTTTTCTTTCCAAGTAGTATGATTTGCATCATCTCTTAGAAATAATCTGGTGAAAAAGGAGGTTTTGTAGCTTTGAAACTCACTAAGTTTCCTACACCTCAAGTTATGTAGTAACTCAGCTTTTATCAAAGGTGTGAAGGGTCACCATGAAATGGAGGGATATGGTCAAAATTAGAGTATCAAAAGCTTCCTGGATTGGATTGTTGAACTCATCAAGAATAGAGGCTCCATTTTCATCGACTTGAACAGAATTTAGAATGTCTAGTTGTTGCCGATTAGTGAGAAGATGATCCCACCAACCCTTTAATTGACCAGTAAAACCGGCAATGAGGATTTCCGATATTGCACGATCAAGTTCGCTGGGTTTTATAGGCATTGGCTGCCATTGTCATTTGTTGCAACAATCCTAGGATATTATACTCGGACATGCCGTCAATATTCCACTCATAGACGGAAGATGCATTATATCGAGACTGATTTAATGCACTTGGTCTATTATCTATTGCTAGATCCGGTGGAGTTTTGACAGTGGGAAGGGCTAATTCCCAATGGATTTTGTTGGCTTTAGGAGTAGAAGGTTCTTCTTTGAAAGCTTCTAAGTCAGAAGAGGCTATAGAACTCTGGTCATCTAGATCCAATACTCCAATCTTGCTAGATTAGGGGGTATCTGAATTTTGCTAGACGAGGAAGAAGCGATCCCATCTAGTTGTTCTCTAATGGCTTTAGCAAATCTGATTTTGACTTCTTGAACAAGTTTGGTTTTTCAAACCGAAAAGGTTTGAAAATAGGTTCAAGCTTTTTTTGTCCGATTTTGTTGGAATAGGAGAGATTGATGGAACAGTAATGGTTGACTTCTGGATTTGGTTTTCTATCCTAGTCAACTGTTTTCCGATTGTATTTAAGTTAGTATTACAGAAATTATTTTGTTGGATAATACTACTTAAATTCGCCTCGGAATCATTTGGTTTTGGAATTTTGTAAGGTGATGCTCTTATTTCAACATGAGGCTCGCCATGATTTATGGTTATACTCCTAAGAGGTGGGTGCTCAGACTCGATGGATCTATCACTCTCAGTAAGATTCCACTCAGGGGTTTTCTTTCTAACAGTAATAGGGTTTGACTCTTTGAAGGGATAGGAGATGTTGTTCTCAGAAGAATATATTTCGAACCAATCAAAAAACAATATATGAACTTGATGAAGATTCACAAATTCATAATAGATTTGTTGAATTTCTTTTCTTTGTTTTAAGAAATGTTTGAAAAACCAAATTCTTTTTTCTTTGTTTAAATCAGAATAAAAATCATTATGAAGAAATGCTTTGTCCAATTCAAAATCTTTCTCAATCACATTAATGACATTTTCTGTGACTGCAGAAAAGGTAGGGAAATGGGAGGAGAGGTTCCTTCTCTGCTTCGCTCATGTTGCTAGTATAAATTGGATGAGGAATATTTGTAGTATAGTCAACAGAGCTAATGGACGTACCAGGAATATCTGAGGTGGAAAACCTCGGTCGGCTCTTTATAGATTGATACGGAAGATTTATAACAGAGGGTACTTTTGTAAATTTCCTTTCTAGTGAAGGAATGCTTGAGCTCGACTCTCTATCAGAAAATCTGTGTGAGGTAGACCTTCTGAATGATAGTTTGACTTTACCATCGGAATACTGAGTCACATTTTGTAACTCTGTATTTGGCTCAAGTTGTTTCGGAATCGCCGGTGGGGCGGCTCCTTCAAGGATCCATTCATCCCAAGATGGACATCTTTCCATTGATTGGTTTAGAATGACCATGTTTGCTTTGGACAAATCACCGCAAGAAGGGTTTCATCCCTTTTTGACTGGTATTTATTCTGTGTGCTAAATGCAGAAATCATGGCTTTGTAAGAAATTTTAAAAATTAATGCAACTGGGATGGATCCCTTGATCATATGATAATTATGGGTTTTGATTTGTAAAATCATGCTTTTTAAAATATTTTTGTCTTTAAGGGAAATTGTTATGTTTGGATAACAATCAAAAGATATGGGACATTTACAAAGACTAGATTCGATACTACTTAGTAAAGAATCATCAAAAGAGATGAATCGACCATCTCTTATGACAGCAAGAATAGAAGTGTCAAGACCTTCTTTGGTTAAAGGCTTTATTCCAACTTGGATTAAACCAATGTGAATATATTTGAAATTTTTTTCTTTTAATTTCTTTAAAGATTTTTCTGAAAACAAATAAATTGTTTCGAAAGGCTCGAAAAGAGTGATGTCAATGCTTCTTCTTTATAATATAATCATATTTTAGAAGATCAAGCATTTTTGTTTTGTAAATCTTTTCTTTAGAAATCTTTGGAAGTTCCCAACAATCAATTGCTTTATCAAAGTTCTCAATAATGAATTCTTCTGAACTCACAACATGCTTTGAATCACTAGTCTTCCCAAGAAGAAGAAAAGGAAGATGTTATACAGATCGGAGGATCCATGGTTAAAACCGTATGGTTTATTTTTGGTTTGGTCAAAATGGCTACAGGTATGGATTTACAGCCCTCAGCGGAATCCTTATCCTAAAACGGGACTAACTACCAATAAAAATTCACCACAAAACAAAACTTCAAAATAAAACACAAGGCTTTAAAACATGAAAACTCTAAACAATAAAACACTTTCCTCCCCTTGGCTCTGATACCAGAAGGAAATATATATATATATATATAAGTTGGGACTTGAGGAGGTGATGTAGCATCACCATTTCTCATCATCTCATATTCTCTATTTTCTAATAAATTGGTTGAAATTAAAAAATAATTACATTACAAAATATTAAAATAGAAGATAATTATTATATTATAAATGATTACATGTCTTTTCCTCTTTTTATTTAAATTCAACAATATGTAACCATTAATAATAATTAATTATAAGTCTTGAAACATTCATTTATTTTATTATGCCAACAATTAAATTTTAGTGGCTTAAAATACATTAATTAATTAATATTAATATATGAAGGAATGTTCATTTATCTTCCCTCAACAATGCCATTAGAGCCTAATTTTAATGTCATAATCCCATATTTAATTATTCAATCTTTTGTTTAGTGCATTTTGGCTTCTTCAAGCTCCATAAACATTAAATATTTAAGATTTGTGGCATCATTATTTCTCAACTTTTTATATTCTCTATTATCTAATATATTGGTTGAGATTAAAAAATAATTACATTACAATATATATATATATATAAAGTTGGGACTAGAGGAGGTGATGTGACATCACTATTTCTCATCTTCTTGTATTCTCTATTATCTAATAAATTGGTTGATATTAAAAAAATAATTCCATTACAAAATATTAAAAATAAAAAATAATTATTAGATTATAAAAGATTATATGTCACTTACTCTTTCTATTTAAATTCAATAATATGTAACCATTAATAATAATTAATTATAAGTCTTCAAATATTAATTTATTTTATTATGCCAACAATTAAACTTTAGTGGCTTAAATATATCAATTAATTAATATAGGAAGGAATGTTCCTTCATCTTCCCTCAATAATGTCATTAGGGTCTAATTTTAATACTATAATCTCATATTTAATTATGCAACCTTTTGTTCAGTATCTTTTGGCTTCTTCAAACTTTATAAATATTAAGTAGTTAAGATTTGTGGCATTATTATTTCTCATCTTTTTATATTCTCTATAATCTAATATATTGGTTGAGATTAAAAAATAATTACATGTCTCTTCTTCTTTCTATTTAAATTCAACAATATGTAACCATTAATAATAAATTAATTATAGTTTTGAAACATTCATTTATTTTATTAAGCCAACAACTAAACTTTAGTGGTTTAAAATACATCAACTAATTAATATAAGAAGGAATGTTATTTCATCTTCCCTCACCAATACCACTAGGACCTAATTTTAATGTCATAATTTCATATTTAATTATACAACCTTTTATTTAGTGCCTTTTGACTTCTTTAAACTATATAAATATTAAGTATTTAAGATTTGTTATGTTTGAGTTTTTTTTTTAATTATTTAACTAACATCCTCTTTAGAAATGTTCTTGTGTTTTTATTTTTTGACTTATTTAAATTTTTTGTATTGTGTACTTCATGGAGTATTCTTTTCTTCATGAGTTAAACAATGATAAAGATAGTTGGATGATAAGGATTAGGCTTTGTAAAATGTGGGAGTCTGTTAATACCAAGAAGAATGGAGAGTTGATTAGTGTGAACATAATTTTTATTGATGAAAATGTTGTGTACACTTAACTATACACATTAATATATATTTTTAAAGTTAACAAAAAAATAATTAACTTTCATAAATAACATTAGTTTTATAAGGCTGCGCCATCTTTAAAAAAAAATCAATTTATATTTTTTATCAATTTTATCAAGTGTAAAGTAATAAAAAAATAATACTAAATTCTTTTTTTAAAGCCGTACGAAGTGCGGTTCTATTTCCTAGTTATAATTATAATACGGAAGTAATAATCAGGCTGTTCATTCACTATGCTAAGGCACTATTATTGGCTTTATGTTGTTGAATTGACTCTCTCAAATTCTGACCCAATTTTCCACAATAAGATATATAATTACACTCTTTATTCACATTTAGCCAATTTATGAATGGTGGCAATTGCAAAGAGCTAATAATATTATTTAATTGGGTGCTTTTATAAGAGAAAAATTTGTACCATTACTGCAACACAGCAACAACAACAGCAACCCAAAAAAAAAAGGCACATAAATAAAAACAAAAATGGAGCCAATAATGGAAAAGATGACCATATTATTTATCATTTTATTTAAAAATTTTATGAAGCAAGGGCATCTAATATAAGGTATAGCCTTTCCCAAGTTCCAAATGTCAAACCATCAAGTTTACAGAAAAAAAAAATAAGAATTTTAACACCCATTCTATAGTTAAGCGCAACCAAACAACATGCATGAGCATAACTATAAAGTAGAAAATTAATAATTAAGAAGAAAAAAATTGTACCTTTAGAAAGGAATTGATAGGAGACGAGAGAGAGAACCAAATTATTATAGAAAGAAATTACTTTACTTTGGGTTTGGTTGGGATTGACAGTCAGGTTTGATTAGAATGTGCAGCAATAGAGGATAGGATTTTAGGGGATTGGGGATAGGATTTTAGGGTTTTGCTTACTTAACTTCGACAAAGAAGAAGAATCAAGAAGTGAAGAATGAGTGAATGACTTAGAAAAAAAAAAAAAAAAGGTTGGCTTCAATATTTGTCTTAGGGATACAATAAAATGATGCATTTAATTTATTTTTTAGTTTCTTTTTTTTTTTTAAGTGAAATGACACTGTTTCTAATTGGAACTAATAAATTAACTTGAAAAAATTCAATCAAAACCCACTAAAATTTTCACTCAACCCCGCTAAACATATTTTAAAAAATTAGATCAAAACTTTTTTTTTTTTAACTAATGCACTAGTGTAACTAACGAAGAACGAAAATGGTTTTTATTTTAAACTTAAAAGCTTGGGTTTTGGTGGTGTTGTGTTCGGATTCTATCTAAAACAAGATTATTGTTATTATTATTTTTTTACTGATACGTTAGTGTTACTAAAGAAAAAATTTCAATAGTGTTTTTCTTAGTCTTTTTCCTAAACTTAAAACTTGACTATTGGAGGTCTTGGGTTTGAGTTCTATCTGGAACAATATTAAAATTACTTACTAATACTTTAGTGTCAGTTATATTTGTGATACTTGTATGTTAAACAAAGAAAATGGTCCATAGAAATATCTTATGTCTAACTTACAAAAGCCATCTTATTTTGTGATACTTGTATGTTAAACATAAAATGGTTCATATACACCATCATATAATTTGTGATTCCTTATATGTTATGTTAAACAAGAAAATGGTCAATATGTACGTAAATACTGACCACCTTTCTAATAGTGAAACTGGTTGTTGGAGTTGTTGGAATTGGCGACATTTGTTCATGACCGCCAATTAAGTGAGACATTGTTCCAAGACCGCTTGATATAAAGTTGATGGGTAAGTCAAGTCGTTGTTTTGATTTTTGTAAAAACTAAAGATGATACTGGCACGTGGGTAATTAGAAGTGATTGTTTTAATATGACTCAATGGTAAGGGTCCAACTGTAATACAGCGGCTGTATCTCGTACAGCCGCTTTTTATCATTTTTTTATTTGCGCATATAACCGGCCACCAAAAGTAGCGGTTATACAGGTAAAATAAAGACAAAAATTAAAGGTAATTATTGTGTAGCTACCCCCACTTAAAAAATATATCAAACTAATCAATTCAAACTAGAAAACTACCAAAGACCCCCCTCAAATTACATGAAATATACTTTTTTTTTTCATAAAATTAAAATATACTTTTTTTAAATAACATTAAAAGATACTTAAAATATGACACTTCTATACTAGTAAGAATAATAATTTAAATATAATTTAATGAAATTGATTTTAAATTAATTGAATTATTTATAATATTATATTATAAATTTAAAGATATTTTACATAAAAAATAATCAGAATATTTTTATTAATATTTTGATAGTGCAATGCAGTTTTTCTGTAGAATTGTATTAAATTATATTTATTTCTAAATAAATAAATAAATAATCAATCTCTAAATACACATAAAGTGACTCAAACCTCTACCTACTAATATGAGGATAACTTTTATCCAAGTATTGGATAATTATCAAACAATTATCTTGTTCACGGTGTCAAATATTCTAATTACATAAAATATTATTAGTTTTCTTATTATGATTAGTGGTAGCGGCTAGTATCTATATGTTATATGGATACCTTCTAAAAACAATTTGTATATTAGATAAATATAATATATCTAATGTTTGAATTTTTAAATAATATTCACAAAACAATCACTTGTTCAAATTAATTCATACTACAAATTTATGTGAAATTAGTTATTTTATTTATTCTTTTATACTATATTATTTGTATGGTTATATTTGTTCATTGTTTTAAGTCATATAACTTTCTATAAATACTTAAAACAAACACATTAATACGTAATGTTAATTTTTGATCTATTGCCATTAGTGGTATCGTGACTAATAATCTAATAACATTAAAATTCATTTTCTTATATTGGTAATAACCAAAATTGTCAACCAATATTAATTAGATTTAACTAAATTTAAATTTAAATATGACACTTATTATCATTATTAGATGTTTATTATGAGAATGTGTATACGGTCTATATATGACATTGTTTTATTTTTATAATCCAAATAGTAATATTATTAGTTTATAATTTTAACTATTAACTCCCACATGATTTAATTTGGGATATACCATATTTTCATAAATAACTATATATATCTCTTTTTGGATAATTATGCCCTTTGACGATAGTGATCTAAATTCAGAATGTGACTATCCATGTAACATGTATAATTAAAATCTTTTTTATTAGTTAGCCTAATGGCAATATAATTCCTCCCCACCTAAAAGCAAGGTTCATACCCAAAAACCTTTTGTTTTTAATACAAGATAATTGTAATTTGAATACAACTAATATGAAATAATGTTGTATTTTATTATAGTTCCAAATTATACAATTGAAGCATGACAGTTATATTTTAAAATTAACTCAAAATTATTACAGTAATTGTGCACAAATATAAGTGGTTGCATGATTTGTATACTAAATGTTGTGCAATTTATTTATAGGTGTTACAACATTATTGCAGTTTTTTTTTTATTTGCAGTACTATAGTAATTAAAAATAAGTAAGACTTCATAATATCAAATTAATTTATAATAATATAAATAAATTAAAATGAAATGAACACTTTCTCATTTTGGCGGGCAAAACTGCCGCCTAAATATTTACTAAACATTATTAATTTTTTATCTATAAATTTGAAAAACAATTCAATTTTTTATTGAAAGTATAAATATTAAATAAGTGTAAAATGAAAAACTAGGGCACATCCGGCCCTAATTTTTCGTCCTCTCCAATTCCAACTCTTTTCTTCTCTCAACTCTCGTTTCTCATCCTCCACATTTAGCCATACTTTTTTTTTTTTTCTAATTAGTGTTGATCACTCTCTGATCCACACTCTTCACTGATTTTTCGCGTCGCCACTCTTCAATTTCAATTCCATTCTCCACTCTCTAATGCTTGATCTGGTAGCCCTTTTTTTCTTTTAATATCTGGTGTCATTTTGCATAAAAATTTTGAGTGTGAATTTTGGGTGACCTTAAGGAGAAAGTTATTAATTTTGGCCTCTCCTTACTTATTTAATTGTCTGGGATTATGTGTTTAACAATCTGAATAATTTTCTTTTTTTATTAATTGAATGGTTGTTGCTGGTTAGGGTTGAAGCAAGTGGCATCTATGGAATGCAAAAATATTTTGAGAAGTGATTTCCATGGGCACTTGGGAGCTTAAGATTTCAAGACGGTAAGTTTTTTTCTATTTTTTGTCATATTCATGCTCTGTTATTTTAATATTTAATTTGAACCGCTTTGGATTCTATATATTTATAGAATGCTCTGTATTGTTTTGTTCTATTTATAAAATGTAGTATTGAAAACAAAAAGAAAAAAAGTCTTGTTTTAGTGTTCTATTTGTGATACAAGATGCTGCCAGAAGCTCATCGATGTTCTGTTAAAGGTGGAAGCTTACATAGTGATGGATAATTTAGGAATGATGCTTGTCTACTATATCTTCTATAACTTGCTTATTGAATTGGATGTTAAGGATATGGGTGTGCTAGGAGTATCCATGAGATGAGAAGTAAACCGGAGATCAAGATCGAGTTTAGTAATTAAAGCTAAGCTCACTCTTCATCGACTAAAGATCTCATCCTAGAAGGTCATTTATGAAAAAATCAATCTCTTTTACTTTTTATTTTTAATATTTTTCTTTTTCTTTTTAATTGAATTTCATTTTTTTTCTGCTTGATGAAATGTATAAATAAGATAATATGTTTTAACATAGACATATTTTGTTTGTTTCCTGTAAGATGTTATAACTATAAATTCTGTTTTTTTTTATTTGTATTAAGTCCAGATCAACATTCTATTAAGGAAAAAAGAAAAGAAAAACACAGTAGATTAGTAGATGTTATGATGTGTATTGTGAGGAGAGTTTTGATGTAATTCATTAATTTTGGAACCATTTATAGCTCTAACATGTGCAAGATGGATCAGCATTCCATGTACTAGTCAACACATCTTTGGCATGCTAACTGATCTTTTTGATAAAGTTTTTGCTTTATTTCTCCCTTTGTATGTTCTTTGGTGGTGAATATTTTATATGATGTGTATCATGCAAATATGTTTACTTGATAATCGTTTTGAAATTTGGTGTTGGTAATCAAAAGTCCAAAAACAGTTGGATCACTCAATTTATATTTTTTTTAAATTTCCTTACTAGAGTATATTCATGCATAATTTTAATTACTCTATGTATAAATGGCAGTTGGTATTTTATTGTCATGAAATGTGTTCTTTTTCTTTTCAGGGCCATTTGGCATCTTGCAACTAAGGCGATAAATGATCTTGTAAGTGGTAGCTATTACAATTCAAACTCCCAATTTATTCTTTTTTTTATTCTTTTCTCTTGCAGTAAGGATTATTTTCTTTACTGCACCTAAGATGTTGTTTATGTTTCCTTTTCTTCGGGATAAAAGGGCACTTAGCTTTCCCAATTTTTCATTCTGTTTCCTTTTGTCTTGAGTTTCTGTAGTCTGTAATTCGACATTTGGAAGGATTTTGATCTGCTTGTTACAGTGTTCTTTAATCACAGTAGTAAATAAAAATATGACATGAAGCAGTAATTTGTAGTATGAATGGAAATGGTATAAAAATAGATATTGAACTCTTCTTATTTTAATTTGTATATCATTGTGTCTTATTACTCTAGGGATTGTGGCGTATTCAGCTCCTGTTTTATTATTTTTAACCAATTCTTTTTGACAATATGTTCAGTTCTACTCCAGTGATATTATTAATGGGAAATTCTATTTGTTTTCATGAAGATCCAGTTTGCTTGATTATTGTTGCCAATGTAATTGATCGGCATTTTTGTTATTGCCGATATTTTCATGATCTAAAACCTGAATTTAGACATTTATTTGAAATAAATTTTATTTTTCATGTTAAAATTTTTTTCAGAGGAAAATAAGAATAGGTCAATCCATGTGATTGTAAACTTGTAATTCATAAATGCTAATTGAGAATATTGATTGTTATTGTTAAATTTTCAAATTAAATTTATTAAGTCTTATGAAGATAGATAGCATAGCTTTTCGAAATGGTTTCAGTTATATCACGAAAAATTGGAGAACTTATTTCGGAAATTGAAAATTATATACCGTACTTGTTTTTAGGAGACATGCATTCTTGAAAAAGAATGATACTCTTTAAATCATAATAAAAAAAATTGATTATAATTATTATTTAAATGGTAAATAAACGTAAATATGTATTAAGATCAAAAGTTAAGTATAAATGATCAAATTCATTATCAAAATTAAATTTCTTGAAGTTATGGATAATTTTCGTTTACGAACAAATGCCAACAGATGGTAGTAGATTATTTTTAAAAGAAAAATTAAATACACCAAAATCATATCCATGAATATTATTTATTTATAAACAAATGCTAACAAATCAATGAGTAAAAGACCATTTACAAAGAAAATTAACTATTAAACATGCCAGAATCATATTAAAAAAATTTTATTTTCCTAATGTTATATTGGCCATAATAAACTTTTAAAAATTATTTAGCTAAGTCTTGAAAAATTCAAGAACTTATTTTATATATTGAAAATTATATACATGCATTAGAAAAAAGAGTGGTACTCATTATAAACAAAAAAAAAATTGTTCTTAACAAATCTCATGAGGCTTGAGAGTAATAAAAATAATTGTAGTAACAGAAAAAATAAATAATAGTAATATTAGTAATACAAGTATAATATTATAATATTTGTAATTAATAAAATAAATTTTTGGTTGAAGTAATAAGAAATTAAGAAAACTATTTTGAAAAGAAACTAGATTGGTAAAATTTTATACGAATTCAAAAAAATCAATTCTTGATTTATTTTAGTCTAAGGTATATAAATACAATTATTTTAGATCAAAAGCTAAGTATAAATAAATTTAACTTAAAGAAATCTCATCCTGTCAATTGATCCCAAGGAAAAAAAAAGATAAAATATTTTTATAACATATACTGTCGTAACTTTTAAAAAATATTTTTTTGAAAAATAAAGTTTTTGAGAAGCATAGTAATTGCATGCACTCTTACATATTATTTTTTATTTATTGTTGAAGTTTTGAAAAATTAAAGAAATTATTTTAAAAAGTAAAGAGAAAGATGGAAATAAATACATTAATTTATTTCAAGGATAACTAAAAATAATCAATTAAAATGATAAAATGAGAATAATATGTATAAAGACTAAAAGCTCAAGCATATATGCAATCAAGTTTAAGAGATCTCAAGAACAAAAAAAAAAAAAAAAAGACTTAGATTATGGACCCAAAGTGTTAAAAATGATAAAGGCAATTAAAAATGACTTGAAAATTTTATTGATGGCATGTAAAATTTTTTGAGGAAGATTGAGGACTTTACACTTGTATCAAGGAGTGCGTTTGTAGAAATTAAAGGAATGTAGGCTGGGCAATTATTGTTACATATTGTGGTCTTGTGTCTTTTTAAGTGCATTTGATAAATTAGTACGACATTATAATTTATTTGTAAATAAATGCCAATAAATTTACGAGTAAAAAAGACCATTTGAAAAAGATAAATTAATTAAACATGCAAAATCATATTACAAAGTGTTCTTACTATGATGTTAGATTTTCATCGTACCATATTGGCCATAACAAATTTCTGAAAATTATTTTCGCTACGTCTTGAAAATTGAAGAACTTATTTTATAAATTGAAAATTATATACATATTTAAAAATGAAAAGGAAGAATGCTCCTTATAAGAAAAAATGTTGTTAAAAAATCTCATGATTGTAGTAAAGGTCCGGCTATATTGGAATCGCTTTAAGGTAGACACCATTTCATAACCATACGATCAAAGTTATAATGAATTTTTTTTACTATTTATCACTTTATGTATGTGGTTATAATTTGTGCTCTACCTTAGAGCAACTCTAAAGTAGCCATAGCCTTGTAGTAATTTTAATCATAGTAATAGTAAAAAATAATAATAGTGGTAATAATCCAAGTATAATATACTAATATTTATAATTAATAACATAAATATTTTTTGAAGTCATTAGAAATTAATAAAACTAATTTGAAAAGAAAATCGAGTGGTAAAAATTTAATTCGAATTAAAAAAAATCTTAATTCTTGATTATTTTAGTTTAAAGATAAATAAATATGGTTTATTTTAAATATAACTAAATACTATTAATTAAAATGATTAAATGATAATAAATATGTATAAAGATTAAAAGCTTAAGTACATATACATTCAAGTTCAGAAGAACTCATGAAGTAACAAAGATTAAAAAAAAAAAGGACTTAAATTAAAGACCCAAAATGTTGGAAATGATAAAGGGTTGCAATAAAAAAATTTCAATATTGTATAGTAAATTGATATTTGTTAAAATAATAAGGGGTTATATATAATTGGCCTTACTGATATTGTTGTTATTTTAAAAAAGTAATATTAGTATTAGTTAAAAAAGGAAATGGAACATGTATCTATAGTGTTGGAATATAATGAAAATAATAGGAACATAAAAACCATTGTAAGGTGTAAAAGAGTAGGAATAGCTTAACTTAAAAATGAGAATAATTTACTAAAAAGTTGAAAAAATATCATGGAAAGCATGAATTTATGAAGTAAAATTGGACCGTTAGCTAAAATATTGGAATACACTTAAAAGAGTAGGAATATGTAACCAAAAAATTCTGAAAATAAAGTTGAATTGATTAACAAAAAGTAGGACTACAAAAAATAAACTTGAAACATTTAATCAAAATATTGGAATTCAATACAAAGAGTGAGAATATAGAACAAAAAATGATGGAAAAATGAGTGGAAGAGCAGAACTTAAAAGTTGGAATAACTTGATAAGAATTTGATAAATTCCAATGAAAAGTCGAGATCCGAAAAATGAACTTGAAACATTTAATCAAAATATTGGAATTCAATACAAAGAGTGAGAATATAGAACAAAAAATGATGGAAAAATGAGTGGAAGAGCAGAACTTAAAAGTTGGAATAACTTGATAAGAATTTGATAAATTCCAATGAAAAGTCGAGATCCAAAAATGAACTTAAACATTCACAAATGTTGAATTCAATAAAAATAGTAGAATATAGTATCGTGGAAAAAAGTTGAAAGAGGTTAACAATAGTTGGAACAACTTACAAAGAATTTGATGAATTCCAATGACAAATAGGGATCTTAAAAATGAACTTGAAATATTAACCCAGAATATTGGAATTTAGTAAAAAAAAAGTAGGAATATATACCCAAAATGTGATGATAATAATAGTTGAAGAACTTGTTGTAAGTATCTACCAATAATATGATAAATTCCAATAGTGAATAGGGATATGAAAAATAAACTTGAAACATCCACATAAAATATTGAAATTCAATTAAAAGGGTAAGAATATAGAACCAATATATGGTAGGAAAATGAGTGGAAGTGCTTAACACAGAAATTGAAACAACTTGACAAGAATTTAATAAATTATAATGAAAAGTAGAGAACTAAAAAATAAACTTGAAACATGTACTCAAATATTGGAATTCAATAAAAAAAATTATGAATATAGGACCAAAATTTGGTGAGAAAATAAGTTGAAAACGTTGACCCAAAAGTTGGGACAACGGACAAAGAATTTGATAAATTTTAATGGAAAGCAGGGGTCTAAAAATATAACTTGATATATTTACCCAAATGTTGGAATTCAATAAAAAGAGTAGGAATATAGAACCAATAAATGGTGGAAAAGGAGTGCAAAAGCATAACCCAGAAGTTGGAATAACTTAACAAGAGTTTGATAAATTCCAATGAAAAATAGATATCTTAAAAATAAACTTGAAACATTCACCCAGATGTTGGAATTCAATAAAAAGAGTAGAAATATTGAACCAAAATTTGATGGGAATAAAAGTTGAAGAGGTTAACTCAAAGGTTGGAACAACTTACAAAGATTTTGATAAATTTTAACAGAAAGTAGGGATCTAAAAATTGAACTGGATATATTTACCCAAAATGTTGGAATTCAATGAAATTAATAGAAATATAGTACCAAAAAGTTGTGGGAACAACAATTGAAGAGTTTAACCCAAAAGTTGTAAGTACTTACCAATAACTTGATAAACTTCAACAATTATTAGGGATTTAAAAAATGAACTTGAAACATCTATGTCAAATATTAGAATTCAATGAAAAGAGTAGGAATATAAAATCAAAAGTAGTGGAAAAAAGAGTTGAAGAGCTTAACCTAAAACTTGGAATGAGTTAGAATCGATAAATCCAACAACAAGTAGGGATCAAGAAATAAACTTGAAACATTTGGAAAAATATTGAAATTACGTAAAATAGTAGTAATATAGAACCAAAAATGGTGGAAACAAGAGTTGAAGAGCATAACCTAAAAGTTTGAAGAACTTAGCAAGAATCGATAAAGTTTAACAAACCAATTGAGATCTAGAAAATGAACTGAAATATCCAAGCAAAATGTTAGAATTCAAAAAGAGGAAATATAGAACAAAAAAGTGGTGGAAATAAGAGTGGAAGAAATTAACCTAAAAGTTAAAATAACTTAACAATAATTTGATAAATTTAAGCGTGAAGTAGGGATCCAAAAGTAATTTTGATACATTTACCTAAAATATTGGAATTCAATAAAGAAGCGAGAATATTGAACCAAAAAGTAGTGAAAAATAAATTGGAACAACTTAGTAATAACTAGATAAAGTCTAATAGAATATAGAGATTAAAAATAAACTTGAAATATTAACCTAAAATTAGAAATTTAATGAAAGAACTGAAATATAAAACTAATAACTAATGGAAAATGAATTGAAACAATACAAAAATTTGATAAATTCCAACGGAAAGTAGGTATCTAGAAATTGAACTTGAAATATCTAAATAAAATTTTGGAATTCAATAAAAATATTAGGAATATAGAACTAAAAAATAGTGGGAATAAGAGTTGAAGAAGTTAACCAAAAAATTGAAATAATTTACCAAGAATTTAATAAATTCAAATGAGAAGTAGAGATCTAAAAACTAAACTTGATATATTTATCCAAAATGTTGGAATTCAATAAAAATAATAGGAATATAGAACCAAAAAGTGGTAGAAAAATAAATCGGAACAATTCACCAATAACTAGATAAAGTTTAACACATTATAGAGATATAAAAATAAAATTGAAATATTCACCTAAAAAGTTGGAAGTTAATGAAAAGAGTGGATATATAGAACCAAAAACTAGTGGGAAAATGAGTTGGAACAATGTACCAAAATTTAGATAAAGCGCCAGGAAAAATATGAATTGAAAAGTAAACTTGAAATATGCATTATAAATATTGAAATGTGATAAAATAAGTAAGAATATAATCATTTTGTGATATATTTATATTCTTTTATACTTTTTGTACTATTTTTAAATTTAAAATTATTATAATATTTTTCCTCATTTAATTACAATTTTATCTTTTTTTTCAAAATTTTTCATAATTTTTTCACATTAAAAATAATTAAAAATATAATTTTTATTATATTATCCGGTTAAAAATCGGTTGTACCGGTTGCATGCATGCGCTGTATCAGATACAGCGCTGCATGGTAGGTTGACTCGGTAAACTAGTAGATTACAAAGAAATATAGTCAATTATGGGGGCCTGTCTTGTCAGGGCTGCAAATTTTTTCTTATAGTTGGTTTGGTACACGTTGATTTAACGTGCTCGAAGACATAACATTGGCTTGAAGAAAAGGGTTAATTCCGTCCTGCCCCAAATGTTTCAATATTTATCACTATGTCTTTAAATATTTCAACAATGTTCATTCCACACCTAAATTTGTTATTTTGACCGTTTATTCTAACGGTCAAAGGGTAAATTTGAAAGTTCATGTCGTAAATATTATTTGATGATGATAAATTAAATTTATTTGATAATTTAATAAATGGGATTATTATTAATTACCTTTAAATAAAATTTTTTAATGTAAATATTAATTATTAAATTAACATTTTATCTCATTTTATTCTTCTTTAATTCAAGATAAGGGTATTTACGTTTACTTAAATTTCAAATATCTTTAAACATAATCTTGAAATTGAGTGTGAGTGAGCGTTAAATATTTAAAAAACGTTTAGAAATTTGAGTGGAAATAACCCTGAAGAAAATGTATAAAATATCTAATATCTCCTGGGAAAGCAAACTTGAAGTTTTTGGGATGAAAAGACTTCAAGGAGATGCCACAAAGGTTCAGAAATGGAGGGCTTCGTAAATTGTCTTTCATTGAAATCGATTTGCAGCATTTTCGTTTATTTCGTCCTCCTCACTGCTTAGTGCTCAGTGCTTTATCGTTTATTCCAATATAATCACTCTATTTTGGAAATTACAACTAAGTACTTTATCTTTGCTTTATCTTTGCTTTATCTTTGCAAGCCACTGCTCAGTGCTTGATAAGAATTTAACAAATGAGAGCAAATGAATCCCAGAAAAATTGTTTTGCTTGATATAGCAGTTCACACGTTTTCAGTCATTATTTATCGACTCTCAAAAAATCTCCTTCTATCAGTATATTTGTCTCTCAAATTTCTTTCATGGCTTCTTGCAAATATGATGTCTTCCTCAGTTTCAGAGGGGAGGATACCCGTGATAACTTTCTAAGCCATCTAGTTGTGGCTCTTCAAGAAAAAAAAATTAAAACCTTCATTGATGAAGAACTTACCAGAGGAGATGAGATTTCACCTGCCCTTGTGAAAGCAATTGAAGAATCAATGATTTCAGTAATAATTTTCTCAAAGAACTACGCTTCTTCAAAATGGTGCTTGGATGAACTTGTGAAGATTCTTAAATGCCATAAAAAGAATGGCCAACTTGTCATACCGATTTTCTACAATGTAGATCCATCAGTTGTGCGAAATCAAACGGGAAGTTTCAAGGGTGCCTTTGTTAAGCATGACAAGCAGTTCAATAAGAAGATGCCAGAAAAAGTTCAGAAATGGAGGGCAGTATTGACAGAGGCATCCAATCTATCTGGTTGGGATTCCAACACAACCAGGTATTATACTTGACTCTTATATCTTCGTGTTCCATTTAGCCACTGCCTTTTTTCAATTTTTAATTATTTCCACAACAATAATCTAATAAGAGAATTTAACTTAAATCATGCATGTAAAACGTACAATTTACGTAGTTAATTGGACTCACTAGCCAACAAAAGCGAAACTTCTTTTCAAAATTTGCCTAATTTAGGTCGCAATTAGGACTGATGTGTAGCAGCTTGGCTGCCAAATCCCAGTTGCCCAGGTGTTTGCCAAAATGTTTGGCACCTTGGCAGCCTAACCAATATTTTCAAATCCACTATAGAAAGTGAAATGGCCATATTACCTTTATTACTTTACAAGAAATATAATTATGTCGTTATAAATTGTAATTGTTTGTATTTTTTTATATTTAATAATTATATTTATAATTTTAATATTTATAAAAATAAAAATCAATTGCCGGTGCTCGTCGGAGTGTCTGTTGATAATACATCCGACATCGTTGAATTCTATTTCTTACGATCTATCCAATAGTGGCATCATTGGCATCAAAGGAGCAGCAGAGAAGCTGTAATCGTTGGTCAAACACATGGTTGCTTCGTAACATTGGCATTAGACGGCAGCAGTTTATGGTACACCACCAATTGCATATGGCTTCCAATGCGATGACGATCATCAAGTTTAGCCGCGATGATTGTGGCTTGTTTGCTGCTCCTTTTCACATTGATGATGCTATCATTGGATAGATCATGAGAAATGGAATCTAATGATATTGGATGTGTTGTCAAATGACTTTTTTTTTTTTTTTTTTTTCTGGCAGCAACCGCCACTCCTGAAATTATTTGCTTTTTTATATTATTTTTGAAATAACTGTAATTAATTAGTTAAATTTTGAAATTTAAATATATTAAATATTAATATGTGTATTCCATAGCTATTAGAGTTACAAACACTTAACAGTATAGTAATTATAGCTTAAAAGTACCCCAAAACCAAACACGGCCTTAATTAGCATATATATATATATATATATAAGTGGATTTAATCAAGGAAGAGAGCACTTGATTATCATTAACGTTCTATTTCTCTCTCGTGAAAGGAAACAAATGTTTCTCATTTTTTTTTTTTTTGTGTTTGTGTCTGCCTATTTTTACTCATTGTTGGTCACCTTACCAGGCCAGATGCCAAACTTGTAAAGGAAATTACTGCTGATATTTTGGAGAAATTAGAAAAATTGTCAGCAGCAATAAGTGATTCCGATGGCCTAATCGGACTAGAGTCACATGTTGAGCAAGTTAGATCACTATTAGCCATTGGGTTGCCAGACGTTCGACTTGTAGGAATTTGGGGTATGGGCGGTATTGGTAAAACAACCATTGCAGGAGTAGTTTTTAACCAATTTTCTCAGAAGTTTGAAGGAAGTATTTCATGGCAAATGTCAGGAAGAATCAGAAAATGTGGCGGTTTGGTACATCTACGGAACCAAGTTCTTTCAAAGCTATTAGGAGAAAATTTTGATATTGGAACGCCCAAAATACCCCAGTATATCAGGGACAGGCTTCAAAGAATGAAGGTCTTTATAGTTCTTGATGATGTTAACAAGTATGGTCAGTTAGAATATTTTGATGGGGGACTCGATAGATTCGGTCCAGGAAGCAGAATCATTGTAACTACTAGAGATAAAACGATACTTGAAAGATATGGAACGCACCGAATATATGAGGTCGAGGGATTAAATTGCAATGAAGCACTTCGGCTCTTTTGCAGTTGTGCCTTTAAAGAAAATCATTGCCCTGAAGATCTTTTGAAGCACTCAGAGACAGCAGCGCATTATGCCAAAGGCAATCCATTAGCTCTGCAAGTATTGGGGTCTTCTTTTCACGGGAAGAGCAAACCAGATTGGGTAAATACATTGAACAACTTAAAACGAATTTCTGACTCAGATATTTATGGTGTGCTGAAAATTGGTTATGATGAACTGAGTTGGGAAGAGAAAAATTTGTTCTTGGATATTGCATGTTTCTTCAATGGAGATGATAGAGAACATGTGATGTGGATTCTCAATGACGACTATTATTCAGTTCAATATGGACTGAATATCCTCGTTAATAAGTCACTCATAAAAATATCATACAATAAGCTGCAAATGCATGACCTATTGCAAGAAATGGGTCGAGAAATAGTTTGCCAAGAATTTAGAGAAAAACCAGAAAAACGTAGCAGGTTGTGGGATCACAAGGATGTTTGTCATGTATTGGAGAAAAACAAGGTACTTGAAAGCTTGATAAATTTTCTTTTCTTTTAATTGTATATATGTTGGACAAAGAAAAATCGACCCATGCAAATTTTTGTTTCTTAACGAGTGTTTTTGTGCATTTCATGCTAACTAATTCTTTCTTTTGTTTACTAGGGGACTGATGCAATTAAAAGCATATTCTTGGATTTGTCGAAAATAGAAGAAATAGATCTAGACCCTATAGTATTTACAAATATGTCTAATCTTAGATTACTTAAATTCTATATCTCGGAACATTTTGACTTTTCAAAAATGAGTTCCAAGCTGCACCTTCAAAAAGGTCTAAAATATCTTCCTGAGAAATTAAGGTATCTTTACTGGTATGGATATCCTTTGAAAACATTGCCATCGGATTTTGTCCCTTATAATCTTATCGAACTCAACTTTCCTTATAGTAAAGTTGAGCAAATCTGGGAAGGAAAAAAGGTAAACATTTGTTTTTATTTCCTTAAATATATTTCTTTTGATGCTAATTTTGTTCTAGTAATATTCTTCATTTCCTTTTGTAGAAAGCTCCAAAGTTAAAATATGTTGACCTCAATCACTCAGCCAATCTGACTAGAATCCCAGAACCGTCAGAAACCCCAAATCTCGAGAGAATGAATCTTTGGAATTGCACAGGCTTGGCTCACATTCCCTCGTGCGTCCAGAATTTTAACAAACTTGGTACCATGATTATGGCTGGCTGTGAAAGTCTTAGGTGCTTTCCACAGAACATTCATTTCATATCTTCCATTAAGATTGACTGCTACAAGTGTGTTAATCTCAGAGAGTTTCCAAGGATTTCTGGCAATGTAGTAGAACTAAACTTAATGTGTACCCCAATAGAAGAAGTTCCCTTATCAATCGAGTGCCTTCCTAATCTTGAAACCTTAGAAATGAGTTTTTGCTATAGTCTTAAAAGGCTTTCAACTAGCATTTGTAAATTGAAATCTCTTCGCAGCCTTGATCTTAGTTACTGTAGAAACCTTGAGAGTTTCCCAGAAATCTTGGAGAAAATGGAACTCTTAGAAAAAATTAATTTAGAGGAGGCAAGTAATATCAAAGAGCTGCCATTTTCAATCGAAAATCTAGAAGGGCTTAAGCAGTTAAAGTTGACTGGTTGCACTAAACTTGGCAGTTTGCCAGAGAGCTTGGGCAATTTAAAATCTTTGGAACGCCTTGATGCAGGGTTATTGGCAATTCCTCAGGCACCATCCTCCATTGTTGATTTAAACAAACTTGAAACCCTTTCGTTGTTTGAATGCAGGGGTTTGGTATTGCCTCCACTATTATCAGGTTTATCTTCTTTGAAAAAGCTAGAACTAAGAGACTGTGAGATAATGGAAATCCCTCCAGATATTGGCTCTCTATCGTCATTGGAAATTTTAAATCTGAGTGGAAATAACTTTGAGAGTTTACCTACGAGTATCTGCCAACTTTCGCGGCTTAGATGGCTTTACTTGGCCAATTGCATCATGCTTCAATCGTTACCAGAGCTTCCACCGCTTTTGGTAGTGCTAGGTGCAAGTGATTGCAAGCGGCTCCAATTTTTGCCAGAACTCACATCATGTCTAGAAGAACTGGATGCATCCACATTGCAAGCACTATCCAATCGCACCTGTGAAAGACTATCCAAGCACATGTTTCCAATGCAATTAATATTTGCTAATTGCCTGAAACTAAATGAAAGTATTTGGGCAGATTTGCAACAAAGAATTCGGAATATGATAATTGCATCGCTAAGACTATTCCGTGAAAAGGTATGCAATTCGATATATTTCTCTTTATCTCTGCCCTGAATTACATCTAAATCAAATCCTGATTTTAATTTTACAGAAATTTGATGGAATAAGCTTTTGTTTACCTGGAAGTGAAGTACCAGACTGGTACAGCAGTCAATCTTTAGGATCTTCAATAACTATTCAACTGCCACATCGTTTTGGTAACAAAAACTTCATCGGGTTTGCTCTATGTGTTGTTATTGAATTTGAGTTTGAGGAAGATTCTTATTCTCCTGCCATTTTCTTCGGAGTGGGATGTAAATTCGGGTTTGATCACTTTTGCCAGTTGGTCGGCAACGTGTGCGTAAACTCGAATCATGTCATACTTGGATTTTATCCTTGTTGGAATATTGGGTTATCAGATGGGGCAACAGTTTCATTTGACTTCTTCATCATCCCCTATCAGTTGGTTATCGGAAAAGGTCCTCGAAAGGTCAAATGCTGTGGGGTGACTCCGGTTTATGCAAATCCCAACACCTTTACGCTCAAATTTGGTGGCGGCAGTGAAGACTTTCATGATATAGATAATGCTCAAAGTGTTGGTGGATCTCAAGAGTATGAAGTGGAATCAATTCGCCGAGAGCAATTCAAAGGTCCTCAACGACAAACTTCCATGTTTTCTCAATTTTTGAAAAATGTTTGCTGTTTTGATTATGAACCGTGAACAAAGAAATTCTTCCAAGACCATGGGATATGACTCATGATCTGCTTCCTATCATATATAAGGTCCCTGCCCTGTTTTGTACCTTTTGATAAAAGCAATGAGACTATGGGTATCTCGTATTTCTCTTCAAAAACAAATTTTTCTTACCATATCTTGCTTAAGATTTCTTTCACATTAAAATTTTGAAAAGACCCAGTTAGGATTTATGGATCTTGTAATGGCCCAGTGTGTGCTCGGGTAATCAGAGTTATGGAAAATAAATGATGATTCCTTTTTGTCATGAATCTTTATAACAAATAGTACAAAGAAATCCCAAATCTTCCTCCGACAAGTTACCTGGCTTTAATGTTGCAGAGTCTATTGATGACATGTTTTCTCTGTGAAAAGCAATCACTGTGAATAAAAAATAGTCTTTATTGACGCTTGTTTTGTGATACTATTAAACAATTATCAGTAATTACATACATTTGAGTTATTTTCCATTTTTAACAAACAAGTGTCACAAATTACTAATTCTATGGTGTTTGTAGATTAAACATAAGAGATTATTGACACCAAAGTATCATAAACCAAAAATAGAAAAAAAATAAAAAAAAATTAATTTTTGTTTTAGTAGCTACTAGAACCTAAGACCTCAAAATTGAGATGTTTTATCTTAAAAAGAAAAACTATTGGGCCAAACTAGTAGTTTATTTCATATTAAAAGTATCATATTAAATTTTTATAAAAAAGACAATATAAAGAAAAAAACCAAGAAAAAAAGCCCTAAAATCAACAAAACCTAAAATTCTCTAAGTTCTAATTCTATGGCCAGCCACCTCATCTCTCTAATAATCTCCTTCTTCATACCTATAAAAATTCTCTATTTCGACCTCTCAAATTCGAGGGCCCATGCCATATGAAACCTTAACATCATTGCTTAAATTCTAAGACCCATACCATACAAAACCCTAACAAGTTACATCGTGTCGCAGAATATCCATCATGCCGCTATGCGACAAGCCCACAAGACTCTCTTCAGATCTCCACCTTTTGCTCCAATGGCCACCATGCTCAAATACGCACCGCCCGTCGTGCTCCAACTTCTCTGAATCTCTTGTTAGTTAAACTTTTGTCTTCTTCCATTATTTCGATCTTTGACTGTCGTAAATTCACCAAATTAAAGGGATTATGGTTAGATTCATTCACTCGTCCAAATTAGTGAGTCAATGTCCTAGTTCAAGCTTAAACTTCATCACAAAATCGTGCGCGAGCTCAAGACGCTATTGTTAATGGTCAGATCACTATTTTTACCTCAATTGAGATTTTAATTTTGTTTATCTAATTGGAAAATTAATGCTTTGAATTGTATTCTGTTAATTTTTATGGATTTGCTTAACTGAATTATTGCATACTCAACTAAACTAAAGGTCAGATCTCCATTTCCTAGTTCAATTTGTCATTTTATTTTTTAATTTTTGAATGGTAGTCTATTGTACTTGGATGCAGGCAAACAGAGTTACAATGGCTAGGGCACACAACACATGTAATTTGATCAATGTAAATTGATTCTTAAGTTTCTTGAAGGCACTAAGATTGGCTAAAGGTTTTTCATGTTTAAATAATTTCATTCAAATTGGATTGATAAACCCTTGCTTATCTTATTCAAATTTATTTTGGTATTATTTATTTTAGTTTTACGTTAAGGAATTTGGACATGTTCTGTTATTGCATATGCCTTTTCTTGTATAGCCAATTCAAGCCACATGCTACAATGCTTTAGCAATATCTAGAGATTTCACAACTATGTACTAGTAAAGAATGTACTAGAGATTAAACGTTTTAGAGTCAAGTCAAGCTAGCTCAACTTAGACTTGTCTAGTTAGCCTATTTGGCTTGAAATTTGGGCAGTCCACAACACTTGTCTCACTAATATTACTATTGTAATTAAGGAAAAAGCCATTTGCAAATATTCTCTTAATTTCATATATGTCATGGAAATAATTTTTAGTATTAAGCTAATATCAGTATGTCCTAACAAATTTTATTAATAGATTTATACTAATATAAACATTAAAAAAATAATATAAATAAAACGTATAACATAGATTTTGTAACTTATTATGAATGTTAAATAAAAATTATTTGAATATTATTAATATGTGAAACAAATTTTATTAATATTAAAACATATTTGATAGATTAATAATATTAAAATATTTTTTTAATATTCAATATAATTTATAATTTTGTATTATTTATATATTAGATTATTTTAATATTGTGTTTTTATTCATTACATAACTTTATTTAGAGTCAATTTTGGAATTTTTATAACGGAATCGTATAATCATCAAAAGGAGGATTATGTGATCATTTATAAAAAGGAAATTATCACTGCACCACCTCTTTTTTACCTTATGTTCATCCAACTGCCAAATAATTCTAACATGTTCTCTGCACCACCTTTTTTTTAAAATTTGTATCAACTAGCCACTTTTTAACTAACACCGTTAAATAATTTAAATAAAATGATAATTTTACCCCTAAATAAATTAAAAAACCATTTTATTTTACAAAAACTTTGAAAAATAAGAAAATTATAATTATAAAAATACCCCTAAATTTTTTGGTGATTGGATGAACATAAGACAAAAAAGAGGTGGTGCAATGATAATTTCCCTTTATAAAATCAAAATGGTGTAATGCAACTATAAGAACAAATTTTAGGGGTGTGGATGATTTTTTCACTTGTAATTATACAAGTGAGAATATCAATTATTATTAGTGGGATAACTTTGAAAATAAAAAAGTTTAGTGGCTATTTATGTAAATTTTTCGTGATTCATATTTGTACTTGTGAGTTCTCGTATATAATTTTTTCTTTTTTTTCTTTTTTTGATACATAAAGGACCTAGTTTTTCCACGAAAAGATACATCATGCAAAAACTACCCTTCAGTTCCAATTGGAGGAGTTGGAAAAACATGGATCTTAAGAGGCAAAACGAAAGCTTGTTTGGTGGTGAGGTAATCAGCTGTGAAATTGGTTTCCCGATAGCAATGCGACATGGATACCCGCCAATCTCTATTAAAGAGTCTTTTAATTCCCTGAACAAGAGAAGAGTAAGCATTGGGATGACTGTTATTTGTGGCCAAGATCTCAGTGATGCACCGACTTGCAACTTCAAATTGTAGCTGTCGAATCCCAATATTCCAAACAAGTTGCAAACCTTGAAATAAACCCCAAAACTTCGCTCCAGTAATAGTGCAATGGCTAATATTCATACGAAAACCATGAACCCTGTTTGGGGGAAAAAATGAAAGATAGCAGAACGTCACGTGTCGAAAAAATGAATAACTTCAGTGTAATTAGAGGTACCCGGCATAACTCCAGAGTAACTCGAGGTACCTCGCATAGATCGGGGTACCCCGTATAATTCGAGATACTCGAAATAACTCCAGCATAATTCAAGGTACCCGGAATAACTCCAGCATAATTCAAGGTATCCGGAATAACTCCAATATAATCTGAGGTACCCGGCATGATTCGAGATACCCCGCATGAATAGAAGTACCCTGTACGATTAGAGGTATCCAGCACGATCAGAGGTACCCGGCATAACTCTAGAGTAACTCGAGGTACCCCGTATAATTCGAGGTACCCGGAATAACTCCAACATAATTCAAGATACCCGGCATGATTCGAGGTACCCCACACGATTAGAGGTACCCTGCATGATTAGAAGTATCCAAAGACGATCGACCGCGATAACTCCAGAAGTAACTCCATAGATTGGGGTACTAATTCGACAGTAACTCCAAAGGCGTAATTCAAGATACCTTGTATAATTTGAGATACCCGGATAACTCCAACATAATTCAAGGTACCGGTATAACTCGAGAGTAAATTTCCGCATAGATCGCGCAGATAACGAGGTGCAAGCGGGTTGTTCGAAGAATCCTCGAAAAGTCGTGAAATATCTCATATCTTGAAGGATAATATCTATCGACGTGGAATAAAAATGTCGATCTTAAAGGGGACATGCCACCTAAAAAGTGAAGGACAACATCCCAAGGGCGATGGTCCTCACCGCCTACCCACAACCACACGAGAGTACACTAGGCCACTCTCCAAATACGCACGTTTCCAAAGGATGAGATACGCTGCGAACATGCACATAATGGCCCAAAAATCATCAAAAGGTAAAAAGACGTTAGCCAAAAAGGATACGCCACGTGGCAGCTGAGGTACTCCATATATAAAGGTGCCTAGGTTTCATTCTGCATCATGTTTTCTCATTCACTCACACTCCACAAAATAAGTTTTCTTCAACCTTAAACCTTGATTTACATAGGGCTGGCCAGCTCTCTTTGCCACAACAAGCTTGAGTTTGCTAACTTGAGCGTCAGAGTGTAAACGTCGGGGTACCCCGACTTCACCTCTAACCTTTATTTCACTGTTTTGCAGGCGTGTAGCTCATTTGGAAGGACTTTATTTTTTTTTTGTTATGTCCTTCCTGCATTGTTACCACTCCCTCTTCCCTCCTCACATCCCCCAAATTTGGATCACGCTGACACAACAAACGGGTGAGTGCCCCATCTCCCTAAAATACAAATTCATTTCTAGATATGTTTAGTTTTTCCACCCCAAATCATTCTAAACAAACCCATTTCCACCTAATTTCATCGAGGCCACCTGCACTTGAATGGCCTGAAATCTTTCTCGCACCATCTGTATTTAACTCAAAGAAAGGCCAAGGTGGGGGCATCCATTTGGTGATCTCTTCGTGGCCTTATCTAATGATATTCTCCATGGAAGATTTAATTTCAGCCGCACGGTCCATGATGTCAAGCAATATTTGCAAAGACTAATGTTAGAAATAGCGAATTGATTTTCCGATACCAAATCCTCCACAAAGCAATCCCATGTTCTTAATATTATAGTATATCTAATTCTTCAAGTCCAAATAAAAAAAAATTATTTCATAAATTATTAGGGACCAATTTAAGTCGCAGCTGCCGAGCAATATCACAACCCCTCAACACAAGAATGATATCTTCAAGGTGGTGGCCACATCTACAGCAAGTAGCATCTGCGGTAATGTGTCTTCGATGGAGCTCAGATTTGGTTTTTAGCCTATTGCTTATAGCGAGCCAAATAAAGGTTCTGAAACTTTGGGGTCCATTTCATTTCCACGCCAAATTCCACAAAGAGTTATTAGCCATAATATTTGACTGGTGCAAAGAGAGGTATGCCGATTTTGCTGTGAAATGCCCTGTATTTGAGTAAGCCCAGTAACATTGATCCTTACCACTATTAACACAAAGAGCTTTAATTGCAGCAATCTTTAGAATTATGTGATTGGGGAGAAAATGAACAAAAAAAGTGCCAATCCCAATTGCCATTGTCATTTAAAAAATCAGCCACACACAAATGTATTAGCTTATCAGGGATCGGGTTCAAGGCATATGATTGTAAACTATCAGCCTCATTGATCCATAAATCCCACCTGAATTTCACTCTTTTTCCATCACCAAGGGCCCACCGAGTTCCCTCCAAAACATGGTCCCAAACCTTCCCCAGAGCACACCACAAGTAGAACCCGCTCCTTGTTTGTAAGCTATCAGGAAGGCAAGTAGTATCAATCTTGTACTTGGAAGCCAAAACCTGAACACAAAAATTATTAGGAGAGTTGACCAAGCCCCACCCAATTTTCATCAACAAAGCTACATTCATATGATATAGATTTTTAAGACCAAGGCCGCCACACATTTTGTGTTGGCATAGAGTGCCCCACCGGAGAAGATTCAATTTTTTTTTCAATATTTCCACTCCAAGTAAAATGCTTGTAGGTTTGATCAATTTTGACAGAACCGGTCAGTCGATTTTTTGTTGCATATGGCATAAATAGGGAGAGATTGAATGACCGATTACGCCAAAGTAATTCTACCCACTAGAAAAAGATGTTTGGCATTCCGTCCCGATAAATGCTGCTGCACTTTATCAAGAATTTCTTGATCCTTGGTAACTCAAGAGAAGGATGGGCTTACCAAGGTATTACCAAGATTCTATGTTACCGAAAGCCTAAGCATATTCTTTATCTCCAGAATTGTGTCCATCTGAACATTCCGAGAGAAGAAAATTTCAGTTTTGGTTTGTTCAACTTTTCTGCGGAGCTAAGACAAAAAGTATCCAAGACCTCATTTATCACATGAGCTTGGTCATCAGAAGCCTCTACAAGAAGAAGAAGATTGTCAGCAAAAAATCAATAAGTAATAGGGATACCTCCATAAGCCTTTCCAATTATTCCAACGCCCATTTTGAACTACCTGATTGATTTCATGACTGAGCCTTTCGATGCACATGACAAAAATATAAGGGGATAAAGGGTTCCCTTGTCTAATTCTTTAGATGGGATAAAAAATTTCTTGAGCTCACCATTCCACAAAAGTTGCATCGAAACTATAGTAATACACTCCATAATAATACAAACCAAGCCTCGCGATAACCTGATTACTCCCAAGGTCTTGTGGATAAAATCCCAGCTCGAACGGTCATACGCCTTTTCCAAGTCAACCTTAGTAGCCATTTGACTGGTTTTACCCCTTTTGTTTTTCATAGAGTGCATGATTTTATAGCCGGGCACATGATAACATTTTTAGTTATATGCCTTCTAGGGACAAAACTCTTCTGGGTAGGGCCAATGAGCTGTGGCAAAATAGTTTTGAGTCGGTTAGCCGCCAATTTAGTTATAGTCTTGTAAACCATTGTGCAAAGACTAATTGGTCTAAATAACTTAAGGGAATCCATATTGTTAGTCTTGGGAATCAACACCAGAAGAGTTTGATTTAGCACTCTTGGCATTTGCTTTCCCGAGAAAAAAAAAAATCTTTAATAAGCTGACAAAGTGAGGACCCCACCACATGGCATTGATTCTAGAAGAAGATGGAATGAAAGATCTACTTAAAGCTTTCATTAGGCTTATGTTGAGGACCAGTATACTCGATCTACCGCATCGTGATCAATCCTTTCAGTTATTAAGAATACAATTATCAATTAAAGGGAAATAATGAATAAAGGATATTGGATGTGAACACTTCCCTCTTTGTGTACAAATTGCACAAATAAGAAATCGTAGGGCTTGATTATCGAGCTTCATCATGATCCTTTGCCAGTTGTTTTTATCATGCCAACTGTTTCTTGATACGCGCACTTACTTTCCTTAAAGTGTTTGAATCTCTCATCGGTTAGCTCCTCGGAACCTAAAAGCGAAAAGGTTTCACATCCCTTAGGGACTTGCTACAGTGTTTTAACGAACATTGGTCTATGATTAGAATTTAATTTGGGGAGGTTTGCCTCTGGACCATGTGTTAATTGGGAGCACTTAACCGGTTCCGTAAGATGTTTTCAATGGAACTACCCCATTAAAGAGAACAAACGCCCCACGTATATCGAGATATCGTGGGCGACCCTCCTATAACACCCGAGATACTTTTCTAATTGCATTGAAGTCCCTGTCGTCCATGGACCATGGATGCGACTTTGCAACCTCATCCCAACTCGGACCATAAATTTTCCTTAATAATGGAATTATATTAGCTGTCTTACCGTGATCCAGAACTTAGAACCACAAATCAATAATTTTAAAATGGATAAATTTATTTCATTATTGATGATAATCTCCTCGGCTTGTCCGTAAATCTGAGGGATCAAATTCACGAAAAAAACCCTTAACCCCATGATGAAAGATCTCCGGAGCTTGTTTTAATGAAACCACCGGCTCACCTCGTGTCAAGTCACCGAATTCGAGTTTAATCGATTTAGTTTAGAAGTTGCAGCGATAAAAGTCATAAAGAAGTCTGCCAAAATCTAAGCAGAGGACTCCACCCCAGCAATTCTAAAACATTGAAATACATCATTAAAAGGAAATAAAAAGGTGGAAAAAACAAACCCACAAATCTCGCTAAAGAGTAAGGCTGTTGAAGATCGATATTGTCTTTTGTCCTCCATTCGACCTCATCGAGGGCGAGTCCAGTCGGTCATCTTTGCTATCTTCTATATTCATTGTCGTCGACTCATCTATCTAAATTTTCCATCTCAGTCTATATCAGTGGGTTCCCGTTGGATTCATGTTGTTGCTTGTCTTTGAAGGGGCTCAACTCTGGCCTTATGGATGCATAGATGGATATGGGGTCCTGATTCTCAATATTTGTTACCTTAACAAAAGTAATGGTTATGACCAACAAAGTGTTGGCTCCAGCAGCAATAAGTCCATAGAAGGAAGTGAAAGCAGTTGGGTTTGCTCCCTAGTTCGATCGCCCAGTCGCTGTTGGGAGGCGCCGCACCTCTCAGTTGACGGGGACTTAGTCTGGGTTGTGTCTGGGCTTAAGGTACCTCCAGTTAGAGACTCTCCAGGATACCTCGTGGTCAAAAACCAAAAAAAAAAAAAAAAAAGTAATGGCTATGTGTTTCTTAGGATCTAAATTGGCGGGGACAAAAGTTGGTTGCATGGACTTTATGGAAATTGGTTTTGGAGTTGTGTGAATGCATTGATATTAGTGGCCCGGATAAAGATTTGCATGGAGGGCATGATTATTATGTACGTGGGGTTGTGGGTTATTAAATTGATTATTTATAGCGCGATGGGATTAGTGGGGTACATTTAATTTAATTTTTTTTTTCTTTAAATGTGGGAGATTTTGCATGGCTGAAGTGTTTAGATCGGGAAGATTGCACTTGGTTTTGATCAGATGAGTTGTTTGTGTAGATTTAAATTGAGTTAGCCTAGTCTTGGTTTTTAGGTTCTTTTTGATTAGTAGGAATGTTTTAGATAAATGCATGGAGGATTTATTTCCTTTAAGCGAGAGGTGCAACCCGGTCAAATTTGCTCAGCAATATATTGGAATCTTACATATTTGGTTCATTAGTTATTTTCATTCTTAGAATCATTGGCGAATACGAATCTCAAACCTTCATCCCGCTTTCTAGAAGCCTTCCGACGATGCCTTGGAAGAATCTATTTCTTTCTTAGCTTTAACCTTAGCTACCGAAACCTTGTTTAAATTGGCAGCCCCGAACTTAGCTCTAGTGAATTAGAGTTAGTCATTGGTGTGATCTCATACGCCATTTTAGCTTCCATACCCTTAAAGTGCATTGGGCATCATCTTTGAGATTTTCATCAGTTTCTTATTCCAACAATTATTTAATGTATATAAATCCCACATTCAAAAAAAGCAGATCATGGGGAGACCTTCGTATTGGCTGCTGTATTTTCCATCCCAACAATTGGGATATCAATGATGCAAGATGGAATTTCAACATTTATTTGAGCGTTAGCCTCTATGTTGAATATGTTCTGATGCAAATGATTAGAGTAAGGATTGCGAGGCGTAATAGAGGCCGGTGGTGGCAAGCAAACATGAAATTGATCATCAGCGGCATGGCGATTAGATTATGCTGATATTCGATGTTAGTTATATAGCAAAAAACCATATTATGTGAAATTAGTGATTAGTAGTTACGTACATTAATATTCCGAAGAATTATAGATGTATGTAAGTGTGTGGTATACATAAGTGAGTTGTAATTGATTCGAAATTGGTTTTATTTCGATAAAGCGAGTGACGTTTCTTCTACCATTCTTGCTTACTTTTGTTTTCTCTTTCTGACACTGTAGAAGTCAAACACTTTCTACGACTCATTTCAAACATGGTATCGATACATTACCCAGTTCAAATCTAAATAGCAATGCCAAAACTTTGTCACTCAGTAAAACTTTATCGAAAACAACTTTATTGTTTGAGAACTTCGATTCTTACTTGATCGAAGGCAATGAAACGCAGAAGGTTTTATCATTGAGTACGAATAAATGTCGGAATCGACATCTTGTTCAAGATGAAGTTGCTACTAACTCCTCAAGCTCTGGATCTAGATCAAGAATTGATAATACATTCTACGTTTGGATCAAAATTGATAAAGCTTTCTCTTGGTTGGATGAGTATGCTTCAATTCGAGAATCTACTATAACTAGTGATTGTTGTGTTTCTTCATAAAATTGTTAGGAGTCTGAATCATGTTTGTTCTCGAGCTATTTCGTATTATGCCTATCAAGATACAGTCGAGACTGGTAGAAAGGCTGATGACAATGAGTGCATATTTTGCTAAAATGAAAAGGTTAGGCGATACTTTTGCCGTAGGTAGTAAGCACATTGAGAATCTTGATCTTGGTAATTACATTTTGATTGACTAGAATCTCAGAATATGAATCTCTGTTACAAGCCTATTAACCAAGGGTTAAAAGCATAATCTTGTTTCAAATCTTGTTAGGAAAAATCAAGGATTTAGCAGAATAATTACGGATTTTAGAAAACAATAAAATTTTAGTGGATTTGATGGCAGCCACATTTTAATAGTCGAGGATCATGTCAAAATAATAGCTAATAATTTCCCAGCTCAATTATCTACCAAATCTACTTATTTACCTGGACATGGAGCAATTAAATGCAAAAATAGGTTCAATCTTCGGTTTTATTACCAAAAATATTATGGCCGAGGAGGGCTTGAGACTCTTATAGACCGAAAATGGCGGTTTGGACCTAGACAACCATTTCCACGGCAATGGTAGAGGATTGAATGGTCAATTTGGTGGTAGAATACGGTTATCAAGGCGTTGGTTATCCAAGGCAACATAAGTTACTGCAGGTAGAAAGAAGCAGAATCGGTTAACCTTGTAGCAATACGTAACCTAG